>JANRGW010011921.1:12734-54425 GCA_024733675.1 Psilopsiagon aymara
GAGCAGAGGGAAGAAAAAGGGGGAAGTGAGTGAACAAACTGCGTGGCTGATTTATGGCTTAAACCACGACAGTTTGGCTAAAAGCTCATCATTTTTCTAATTGTAAAATGAAATCTGTAAGGTGATGAATGTCAAATAAAAAAAGATGATAGTAGAAACAGAAATGATGACTAGCAGAGCTATAAATGTTAAGAAATTTGCATAGACTAGACATTAATCCTTGCAAAAGTGTAGCTTATTAGCTGTTAATATAGGAATGTTGATGGAGAAAAGGCAGAAGCATATTAATATTTCTGTTCTGCATTTGTAAAGAAGCAGAAAGGGCTACTCCTTTTATAAGAAAAAAGTAAGTTTTTAACCACTCTGGTAAGTTGCATTCAGTAAAAGAAACAAGAAATAATCAGGCCCAAAAATGCAAGTCCTGAAAGTTTTTGCTGAGGAACTTTAGTTCAGGGTGATGAGCTTTTAATAATACTTTGATTACCAGCAGGGCTCCAGAATGCAAACACTGTGCAGGAGTCAGGGACAGTGAGGGGTAAACCTGGTGGATTTAGGAAATAAGTTTATGCAAACAAATTACAGATCATTACTTGATGAGAAAAACAAGATTGGATTATAAAAGTAACAAAGCAGATATAATCTATACTAGGCATTCTGGAAGGCGTTTAACTCTTTAAAATGCATTCCATTTCATTTTAATAGCAGTGGATGTTATAAAGCATCAACATAGCACTTGAAATGCGTTAAGAGCTGGTTTTCTTATGTGCCGTATTCCAACAGACTAGGATATCTGCAGCAGTGATTGCCACATTAGTGGCAAAGCAAACGTGTGGATCTACACATGACACAAGGCATTAGAATAGCACAGCTGTATCTTTAAATAGTGGTATCTGAAGCCACTGTCCTACCCACTTTGAATGTGGACCCTGTGACACTCTTTACTACATCAGGTTAAGGTTCTGTTGGAACATGCAAGTGGATTGAACCATCCCACCAGCACTCCACATCCCATAACTGTTTTCCTAGGCTTTTCTGGTACAATGAGGGCAGCTGTAGTTACTTGGCTT
The DNA here is from genome assembly GCA_024733675.1 of Psilopsiagon aymara. NCBI lineage: Eukaryota > Metazoa > Chordata > Aves > Psittaciformes > Psittacidae > Psilopsiagon > Psilopsiagon aymara. Next base: position 13,802 of record JANRGW010011921.1, read on the forward strand.
CTATAATTCTATGATTAGAAAAGCAAAGGAACTGCATTATCGATTGTTTTTAACACATCAAGGCAAGAACTATCTTTGCCTTACTTACCTATACAGTGCCAAGCCCCAAGTGCTGTTGATGCCTATTTACAAAGGTGGCTTTGTGCATAACTGTCATCTGCTGGCACATGTTAGAGATCAAGTAGGTGCAAAGAAGAATATGAATCATAGAATCATAGAGTGGTCTGGGTTGGAAAGGACCTTAAGATCATCTAGTTCCACCCCCCTGCCAAGGGCAGGGACACCTCACACTAGATCATGTTGCCCAAGATTCTGTCCAACCTGGCCTTGAACACGGCAAGGGATGGAGCATTTACCAATTCTTTGGGCAACCCATTCCAGTGCCTCACCACCTTCACAGTAAAGAACTTCTTCCTTATCTATGCTGAGTGATGAGTACCTGTTCTGAGCTGGACTTTGAAAAACACTAGTTTTGCCCTTCCTTCAGATGCACATTCTTTGCTTTTCTCAGGTCTTTGGGAGCTACTCATGTAGACCCATAGCAAAATTTGGTCATCTTCTTGCTCCTGGCCAAAGTGTGATCTGCAGCATAAACAGAGAGAGTGCCGCTCACTTTGTGCCATCTGCCTTTCAGCTTCATAAAGCCTTGCCGAAGCTCTCCAGGTTGTCTCTATGAGGTGCTCCTCCGAGTGATGTCTGGACAACCTGAGGTGTCCTGCCACCAGTGTGAGTTGCGGCATCAGCTCTGCTTTCCAGAAGCCTCCTTGATGAGAAGTTAATCAAACATGCAGTAAACTACAGTGTGAAATCGACCACAGTCTCTAGGAGAGCTTTCAGGACCTCCTTCTAGAATCACTTGGTTTGGTTGGGCTGAGTTTGTTTTGTTTTTTCACTTCAGCTACACTGTATGAACATCTGGGCAAACAGTTATGTGTTCAGTCATCGGCATATTGTATTGAGATGCAACTGGCTTACAGTTAAATACTAAATCCCTTGTTTACACACAGTGAAATTGTAGCAGTTGCAACTAATGCATCACATAGGTTAGCAGTGACCAGACCATTATAACCTAAAAGACACATATTTTAGATGGCAGGGGTATTTTGTAGCCTCATATACAAACTTTAAAACTTTGGAGGTGACAGCAAGAGAATACTACCATTAAAACATTAAAAAGGTCTCCAAAGCCTCATGGTCTACTTCAACTCCAGTTACCCTCTGGGTAACTATTCATGAGGTTTATCACAGCCAGAAATTTCAGCCAAAAGTTCTTTCCAAAGCTGTGGATAATGTAATTTCTGCCAAGTATAAGTAAAGACTTCGAAAACACATTCCACAGGGCAGTTATCGTGCAACCATTGTCCTTTCAGTTAAGAGACCTGAATTGTTTGGTTGCAACATTTGAAATGTTGACAGGGCTGCTCTTCAGGATTTTTCAAGAAGTCAATTTCTATGATGTGGTACATAGTAAAAACATCTCAGAAAAGGATCTATAGTGGAAAATCCACTTAAGAACAATGTAGGCTTTAATGGCAGCCTGAAATTTTCTGACATCAATGCACTCAAGATTGTATTCACATTTTATAATGGGAACAAGCAAAGATATCTTCTTTCCCTTGTTGCTGTATCAAAGTGCCATTTTATACCATAGTTATACTGAGCTCAAGCATCAGTCTGATTCAACATTGGGCTCTCTGTCAGTAACCATGACTAAAGGTTGTATAAACAATTCTGTATCTAATAGTGCTCCAGTCTACTCTGACATGCATTTACAGCTCCACATTGCAAAGATGTGATTCAAAGCAGAGGGAGAAATTCTCTTCTCCATTGGTTTGCACTGTGAGGTCAAACATCAGCGTAAACCTGTAGCTGATGACATTGCAAGAAAATCTTGCTTGATATCAGAATAAAGGAGTTGTAATTAAAACTCATATTCTCTTTTCTGCTTATCTGAAAAGTCATCAGAGCTGAGTACATATAATTGCCTGCAAAATTTAATTCATCAACTATTCAAAAATTATGCATTCATATACATAGTCCAAAAACATTATGTCAGAGCAGAATGTTTTAAGCTCCCTTTCTCTGAGGGAGTCCCTGAACTCTTATCATGATTACGGGTATTAGCACTACCACCTGGTACTCTTTGAAACAGCAGTGTTACTTACAAATTTTCAGTACTATCTCTGTTTAAGCGAAGAGATGATTTATGTTGAATTAAGATGAAGGTTTTGCCTCATTTGATTTTGATACTGGATTTCAACATTGTCAGTCCAGTGACCATAGACTTCTAATTTTGACCTCTTTTTCTTCCAACTCGAGGTTTTCTAGGTCTCAAATTCCCAGTGACATGTCAATAAGTAAGCTGCAGATAATAAGTAATTATTAATTTACGTGAGGAATTCATATTCCATTATGTCCTTTGATCAATATTGACTTGGCTTTCAAATCTATCACCTCCATAACTTGACAGAAAGTGAATTTTTATTGACGCTTCTGAGGTATTAGAATAGTCCCAGGGTAAATAGTACAAAGAAAGTAAAAAACTTCCAATCTTATGAAATGAAAATCTCGATTGTTTTCCAGATTCTTGACACTTTCTTTTCGATTGATCAGAATTTCAATACTGATCTATTTTTTGAACTTTAAAACTGTAAATTTTTTTATTCCAGCAGGGTCACCAACACTGGACACCTTTCCAAACAGTGCTGGTTTTAGTTTCCTCATCAAGAAATACCAAATTGGTTCTAGTTAATTGGATTTTCCAGGCTAGATTCCATAATGTGTGTTGTTTCCCTTTTTTTGTCTTCTGCCGCTTAACATTTCTGATGACTTTTACATTCAAGTTGTCCTTTTCAAAGTCTCTATATTTGTCTGTGGCAGTAACCATAGAACCCAGCCAGAAAATCTTCTGCATGAAATAGAAAAGAACATCAGCTTATCTATCTTCCTCACTTGATAGCAACAGTTTCTGTATTGGATATTAAGCTGACATTAGAAAATGAACATTTCAACTCCATGAGCCTGTATGTGATTACTTATTTCTGGATCCCAGGAAGGAAGCATAAAAAGGGATCGTAGCAATATTACTTTGCATGTTGTCAGGGGCCTGCTCTGAGGAGTCCGTTATTACTCCTGGGTTGGCCCACTAGCATCAGAGACCACACAAGGAAATTTATAGGTCATGTGCAACAAATTTCTGGAACCTATTGCCAAAAAAGCCACCAAACCAGAAACAAAAATGTAGGACAATGAATAACCAGAACCTTTACGTTGATCAAAGAGAAAGCCAACCACTGCTTACCTGGAGTTAGAAATGGTTTTCAAGGACTTCTTTTATTGTCTTCATACTCAGACTTTGCAAGAAAACTATCCCTGAATACTGTAAAGATGTCAATGTTGTCAGGAACAATATACCTTCTGTAAGTTTTTTTTAGAGTTTCCTGCAAATTGTGGTCCTTTTTATTCAGAAAACATATACATTTTCTGCATCGCAGTAGGCCAGCTTTCTCTCCACAATGACACCCTTTTCACTGCCAAGGAGAAAGTTAAGCTGCTAACAGTCCAACTGGGGAGACCACATGGCTCTTTGACTCCCATCTTCCTATTTCCTCTGATCAATTTTTCAGCTGGGGATGAATTGTGTTAATCTCTGCCTGGTCTCTGCTGGCCCAAACAGTTTATTAGGTGAGATAACTTCATCGGGGGGCCAAAGAGTGACTGATAAAGGAGAGAGCAATCCCAAGTTTAACCAAAGGTTCTGTAAGTGATGTTTGTGAGATTCCCTGGCTACAAAGAGGAGCAACCAACTGCACAGTTTCATTGAGCATTCAGAACCACCTCTGATTTCTGCTTGTAGGGGAGACAGTCATTTGCCAAATTCTCCCAGCTGATGACTGAAATATTTCTCATCAAGGTCTTGCACAATTCAGCCATCTCCACAATATTCAATTCCCTTGAAATGAGAGGCCTCTCTGTGCTCTCTTAGTGAGATTAAAAGACTCTTTGGCATCTTGCCTGCAGCCTCCAGCTTGTTCTCTTCCTTGACCTCATCAGTTCTAGCAGCACTTTTCAATATTTTAGCCAACCTAAAGGTACAAAATGTACTTGGCAGTACCCTAAGGCTACTTGATGTGAGAAAAGGGAAGAGTATCCTTTACCAAGGAGAATAGCTGGCCATTTTTGTGCCTATTGCAGCTTAAAGATAGATGCTGAAAACAGGAGAGTCACAAGCCATAAAGCTGATGATGATTACCCCAGGAAGAGTCCTGTACACTGATGCCAGGAGGCTCAGGAATACAAGCTTCTTTTGCCAAATATGGAGGTGCAACACCAGCTGAACCACAACTTACCCCATGTACCCCAGTCAGGATTTTATTATAGTCCAACAAGAGGTGATACCCTCACTGGCAAGCATTGAAGCAATTTGTGATTGTCTGAAGGTAGCAAGGTCCAGAATGGCTCCTTTCTGTGACCCGTGTCTCATGTTGCATTTATATTCTTGGTGCTTACTGCAAAAAAAGAAATCTCTGAAATTATCAAACTCTTTTATACCAGATTTTGGGTAGCCTGCTTAAGGCAAATTAGGAAACATATGATGTCCACTTTCCTATGCTCTCTTTTCATGCACAATGTCCTTCTCTCCTTAGAGTCACACAGGTCATAATCCATCCCCTTTTTGTTTTCATATAGTTTAATTAATACACAACTTCTCTAAAAGTCAGCCTTTCTATCTTGCACATTCAGCTAAAATCCGTTTGGGCTTACTACTGCATCTGGGCTTCATGCAGTACAACATTTGAAGTGTGGCTGCTAAAATTATCTCTTCAGTTTTCTTTCATGGGTTCACCTGTATATCAAAATAAGTATCTTGTCTTTATCATCAAGGCTTTCCCACTGTAGGAAAGAATAAACATTTTCAAAGATGGTGTAAGTCAACACTGCAAGGAGGATGCAGGTTTGGAGAAGGAAATATAACATTAAGCATAATTACACGGCAAGAAACTTCTTATACTGGTTGTTCTTAAGACCAGCCTTGAAGTTTCTAGTAAACCATCTATCAGTGGTTGTCTGTAAAGACACGCTAAAGAATTCTGTGACAATGACAGTTTCTGCTAAAATTTTATCTTCCTATGAGGAATTTTAATGGCTGTCATGTCCCATAGTGAGAAAAATAAAATACTGCAATTGACTGCTTCAGATTGCTTTGTTTTCAGACTTTGCAATTCTTTGGCTTCTAAAAAGACACAGAATTTCCAGACTATATAATTTTGGATGATAGCTGTGCTTCATCCCACATGCTTGTAATCTGAACACATTTGAAATAATTTCTCTGGAAACAAGGATTCACTCTTGTTTTTCAGGCTATAGAGTGCTATCTGTACTTGAAAGGGAATTCCCCAGTGAAACTGGTGATATTAAAATGATTTAGGGCCTTTTTGTCAGAGAAACAGTTCTATTTTCCATCAAGTTTAACATTCTAGTAGTTATCTTTGGGGGGTTGATTCAATCTCACCAAAGTCTACCAGGCTGTTTCCACTGCTCACAGAGCCAATAGCATCAAATTTTCATTTGGCTTCAGTCACTACCTCCTGATATTCAATATATTTTCTTTATCATTATACTCATATACACATACAACTAGCCTTATGTAGATCATCACTGTTGACACTGTGATTATTTAGATTTTTGTTTATTAAACTGCACACCTATACTTCCCTATAGTTAATGCAGCATTCTTGGGAGGTGTTCCAGACAAACCTATGTCAAAGCAGTCTAGTTCACGTTCAAATAGGTATCTTGGCATTTTGCAAGAAGTTTCTTTCTTTCTTGACTTTGCTATGAGGTCAATAATTTTCCATAAGTTTATGTGGGGAAAAAGTTTGTTGAAATGATATCCAGGGCCTCTTTTTAACAATAATTTTCCTTTGCTGTATCTTGCCAAGATTATTTAAGCCTCCCAGTGCATATTTATAGGAAGCTTGGACAAGGATTGAAGGAGGATTCATTTTATTTTTGAGCTCTCGTTCAAGAGTCTGAATATTTCATTGCTTTATTAAAAATGAGAATTTCCACCCTGCTGTACTTTTTGGATACCTGCAACTGCGTTTTCACAGGTTATTCCAAGGTTTTTAGTACAAACATTTATGTCCATTCATGCCAGTCATGGCACATGCCTTTGAGGTGATGGATATGCTCCAGAGCCTTTGCCACCTGTTGGTCCTTCCCCTGAGCTCTGCCTGGTTCTGGAAGGGCTTTTGTGCTCCCTATACCAGGGAGAAGTTTTTAAACCACTGCTGTTAAGCAAATGTGGGGCTCTTCCCAAGACAAGCTTAGCTAATGCTGCCTTGAGAAAGATAGAGTGCAATATTTACTGGAGTCTATGACAAGGTTTTGACCTCACCTTTGCCTTCAAGTTTGTCTGCTTCTGAGTGCCGTTGGATTTCACTGATGTTTTTTCTTTGTTGCTTGTTAAATGCTTCTCTTCTTGTATTACCTTAAGTATGGATCAAACAAAGGAAAATATAGACAGAAGTTGAGACTAGTTATTTTATCTGCTGTCTAGGCAGACAGATCTGAACACTCACCAAGAGAGGGCTATAAACTCATGTTTAAGATTTTAATGTAAGATTAAGCATTTCTGGTCCGTATTACAGAAATAGAAGTGAAGGGTGTACCCAGTGATCCTGGGCGTCCTATCTGGGACACTGAAAGCGTCTCACCCTCCCCAGTGCTGGTACACATCTTCTGTTCACTGCTCCATGGTGTTTTCAAGATGGAATAGTAATAAAAATAAAAGGAGGGCTCTGGGCTCAGCTAAAACGAGAGAGCAGCTTGGTGGAACAGTGAAAGAGGGATGAGTGCTGGGAAGGAAAAAAGCCTCTTTGATTCCTGGGAACTAAATCAGTATCATTGGCCAGAATATCTCTACATATGGGTAAGTCCTTCTGATCAAAAATCACTGAGGAAAGACTGGGAAGAGAGGCCGTCATTGGCATGACACCTCACATAGACTGTTCTTTCAGGATTTCCAGCAGAGGTCCATCTCATCAGATAGTGGACTAATGGAGTGCAGCCATCATTCCTCATTTCTCATGAAGAAACTTGCAAGAAGTAAAGCTTCAAGAACTGCCCTCTCCCTTTTCCAAACTGCATTCCCATCAGAAAACTTCGAGAAGTTATAATAGGAAAAAAAAAATGTATTTTTTCTTCAGTTGTGTGTTCTCAAACTGCTCTGAAGGGTCTATAAACCAGGGCATGCAGCTGTGCAATGGATAATCTGCATACTTGCTCGCTCCCTGACTGCAGGCCAGAGGCTTCTCTGTGACAACATATGAGTTCTGACTGGGCACCAGGTCTGAAAAATATATGTATGCATTGTCATTGCACATCTGGAATTTAGAATTGCTAATGGATATGCTGTGATAGAAAAGAAAAGTGTCTGGCCAATAAACTTGGTTTATATATTTATTTTAAAAAGCATTACCACATTTCTGGCTAGTAGCCTTTCATCCTCTAGACTTTACACCAGTGCATCTGGAATGCTAAGCAGTTCTTTCAGGGATGCAGCCATATCCCAAAAGGCACCTTTTTTATTTGAAATAACTTTAGAAACTAATTAAAAAGAAGGAAGGTGGTATTTTTCCCTATGGAGGCTTACATACCTAGCATTTTATATCAGCACACACAATCTCATAAATCACAGATAAAAATCTCTCTCAGACTCTCAGTTGACCTACTTTATCTTCCAGGATTCTGCTATAAACACATGTAGCTGTCTTCTAATAATGTTTTTTGACCTTGTAGAATCAACCAGGTTGGAAATGACCTTTAAGATCATCCAGTCTACAATTCTAAAGTACAATTCTTTTCAAGCAGCTTGTTGAAGGACTTGCAGTGAAAATGTGATCATTTTGAGTTTTGACATGTCACTTTGACAACCTCTCCTCAGCATAGCTACTGAACCCGTGGGCAGAGCAGATTCAAGAGTCTCTGTGCTACGGCTCACCCTCCATAGGGCAAGGGTTGTCCTGTCTGTCAACTCGGCTCCCTTCAAGTCCTGGGAAATTGTAAGAAAAGGAAGAATCAGACATCAGGAGATAGAGAAAACTGCAAGACCACTGCCTGTCCAGGTCCATTCATAGGTACCACCAGAAAATTATACACCACAGTGATGCAAGAAAGGTATTTCAGCCAAGTTAAAGGCATATTTCGTTTATCAGCCACCTTTACTCTTATGAAGGTCTAGCAGGCATGGCGAGTGTTTCATCATGTCTTGATTCAAAGGCAATCCAAAATGCTCCCCTGCACACAGGTAGTCTTACATTTTATTAATATTTGCTTCTATAAATCTCATACCTTTCTGCAATGTGCTCTGTGCGTGGAGTATTTTTACGGCAGAAACCAACTCCGAGGCAATGGCAGCAAGCAGTAACCCTGTATGTTTAGTGAGGGTTTGTAGGGTTGAATTGCTGAAATCCTAGAGAACCAGAGACACATTTTCATTTTCTTTACTCAAGATGAGGAATTATGCTCAAACTGTGAAACCAGGGGTAAAAGATCATTTTTTATGACCAGACCACCCAGACAGTTTAACGGCAGCTGTTTCATTGTCCATGAAGAGTGGCTTTGCAGGTACTTAGAACATATGAAAAAGCACAACCCATGACCCCTCTTCCCACCCATTTGCCACCATGATTGGCTTCATCAACAAAACCAGAACCAGTCCAGTCTGTGCTTTATAAAGCTTTATTGCAGGATGTGTTTACATAATGCTGTAGAGGTGAGCTTTTTAACTACTTATATCAAGAAATTTTGGACACAGGTCTGTGGTCAGGTTTTTATATTGACCCTGCATGGCACAGGAAAAAAAAAAAAAAAGGAAAAAGAAAAAAAAAGGAAGAAAGAAGTGTGATTGCATCTTTCCAGACAGTAAAGTGGGGAGAGTGGGGGGAGAAGAGGAGGGTGAGGGGTGAGGGCATTAAAAAGAAACTCACACCACTGCCACCTCCCGTTTACACTACGTGTGACGAAGCCTCTGAAGGATCAAACGGTAGGTGAGCTTTGTGTGGAATAAAACCTTAAAGAGTAATTCAAGTTCTTCATGAAATAAAAATGAGAAACAAAAAATGCAGTTTCACGGACAATTAAATTTAACATAAAACAAATTCACCTAAAATGAGAAAACAACAAACAAACCCAAAAACTCAACCAAAAGGACCTGTAGGTAATAGCTCTGACCATGCATGGCTTGTTTTTTAAATTACAATTCACAGAATAACACTGCTGGAAAGCCTATTTTACACTATGCTACACAGAACATGAAAAAAAACCCATGAGTAGTGACATTTACACAATTTTACAGTATTTCTCCTTCGTCTAAGAAACACGTCTTTTTCTACTTTACATTTTTTTACAATTCCCAGCTCACAAAAAAGGACACTATACGCGCAAAGACAGTCTTTAAAAAGGAGAAATGCTCCCAATGCTACAAATAAACCTTTTCTTTCACAGAAGCCTCTGTATTAGATAGTGATTAAACAAAATATATCTCTATCTGCCACTCAATGTGAAATGGACTAATTAGAAATAATTTTAATAGGGTTTTCTTTTTACGTAAACATAAAACTATACAACATCTCTGAAACTCCTCGCATCACTTGCTATGTAACTACTAAACTGCTTGCCAAAACCTTCTTGGGATTGCATCTGAAATGCTAACTGAGTCAGTTGCTGCCCCAGTTGAAAAGAAGAAAGGTAGGCCTTATATCTTGGTCATGTGTTTGCAAATGGTTTTCAACAGTTCCCTATAACCAAACATTTTCCTCTTTCAAAAATGCTTCAGTTTATTTTTTTCAGAGCCTGTAAGTACCTGGCAGTTTTCCCTGCAGAGGAACATCAACAGTCATAGTCCTTGCAGCTTAGGCAAGTGTTTCTTGCATCCCAATGCTGGAAATACAAAGCCATCATCCAAACATGGCACAGGGTCAGGCTTTGCCTATACACACACACACAATCTGCCATGAAGATAATGGTGGTACATGTGTAGTGAGCATAGATGAGTGAAAAAGAGAGAGAATATGCTGTGCTTCTGTCTGACACCATGTCCCTGTACATCCTTCAGATAAAGGCAGGCAGCACGTATGCCTAATTATGAGTTGTAATGGGAGGATAAAGGACACGAAAGTGGTAGGTTGCCACCTTGTCCCCACCTCAGTGAAATCAAACAATTGTAAAAACAATACCCACACAGTATTGTGTGGTACATTTAGAACATAGCACACTGAGGATTTAAGGTGTCAACCTGCCACACTGTCTAGTACCTTGAGGGGGAGTGGAGCACTCTTATCTAGATATTCATGTGACTTTCTATTAAGCTAAAGCCAACATCCTCTCTGTCTACAAAACTGATGCCTTATTTTGCTCACAGTCAATGTCTGCAAAGATTTACAACAAAAGGGTGTCAAAAGAGAAAAAGAAATGTATTTTGAAAACTGCTTTTGATGCTGTTTCCAGTATTTATTGGAGTAAGAAAGACCCTCATTTAAAACAACACTTTTTGTTGATTTTGGATTATGGACAGGTAACTACCAAACAGAAGGGTCACATGTAGCAGCCAAAGGGCTATGAAACATCTGGAATCCATAAGCCTGGTGCCTGGCCTTAGTGAAAGGTGAAGAGTGACGAATGCAACTTTCGTGAGGGATCTTTCACTCTCAATTGTGGCACATAGCATTCCCTGGGGGTGTTTCTTCACCGCAGACACATAACTGCTACTGAAAGTTATCCCTCAGCTGGGAATGAGGGAATACCAAGTATTTGTATGCAGTCTGCTTTTAAAAACGAAGGGAGATGAAAAGGAATTAGGATAGCTTCCCTTTGGCAGCCATTGCATATGCTAAAGTTTACCTCATCATCCGAATCAGGAAGGCATTATGGTGGCAGATGGACAGACAAGTTACTGGCAGCAGATGGGTGTTGAAACAAACATCAGCAGCAAATCTGAGAGCTTGGTGGAGGTACAAAACTCTGAGCACTACATTTGCAACTGACTGCTACTATTACAAAGAGAAGGGAGGTAGTTATTATGGCCGCAAGTGTTTAAAAACAGCCTTCATGGAACTATAAATGAGAAACGGGAACATGTGTTAATACATCGTGTTTCCAATACCTTTATATTAATCACAAAACCAATCTGTATCTCACACACATTTAAAAATAAGTATTACATCTTTATGGTGGGCTCATTTGACGATGGGGGGCAGGCAGCAACTAAAAATTTGAAGGTTACAACCTGATTAGACAGAGTAATGCAAATGTAACCAATTCCTTCATCTCATCTGGAATCCACTAGTTAAGTGAGGAGGAACAAATGTTGCTCCCGCAGGTAGGACATGCTGGCAAACTCTGGAGGAAATCCTGCCACCTTACAGATTAGAGTAACAGGCCACTAGCCACTTTTATCGGGAACCCAAATAGAAATCTTTTCTGTAGTTATTGCAAGTTACTGTGTTTGATGATCTGGTTGCAATAAACGTTGAGGATGATTGAGTTAATCTGAGCTGTACAGTACTGCAAAAACAAGACCAAGTTACGCTTCAGAAAAATGGGTATCAGTTTCACAGATAGAGAGCAGCAATAGAAAACCAAACATAATGGAAAAATAGACAAGGAAGAATATGCTTCAGATGTGAGACACTTGCATCCAGAGAATATCAAAGAAACTGTCTGTTATTTTTTTTTTCCTTTACTTATTCTAGCCCCTTTCCCCAAATTGCATTTTCTCCTCCGTAAGGAACATAAGAAGTTTTGCAAAATTTTTGCACAATTCTTGGAAAATACATATGCCCAACTGTTAGTAATTCATCAGCTATGCTGTATGTTACATTTCAAACACTGATACTGTACTAATGAAACGCAAATTTGTTTCCTGTTAGCATGTGGTCACCAAGAGCCACCCACTTTGCACATTCAGCATATTTTAAAACATTCAGTTTTAAAAATGTGTTTGATTATCTCCCTCCAATCGAACATAGGAACTCTGTCAGCATAGATGTGCTTTGTTGCCTTTTTGCTTCTTTTATCATTTAGCAAGTATCACAGTTTAGCATAATCATTACATTCAGGGTGTCTACCTGCCATTTCAGACTTCAAAGACCTCCACAAACCCCCGTTACCTTCATTTCTTTGTCCTAAGCACCCTCTCTCTTAGGAGAGATTTAAAAAGTCCATAATGGTGAGCAGCACATAAAGATCCACTTTAAAATCCAGATGCTCATCAGTCTAGCTTATTTTACAGTGAAATTAATTATATGCCACTTCCTTCTGTATCTTAACCAGCTTCCTCCTTTCCATAGCCTTCAAATACACAACACATTTTATTAATTACACAACTATTGCCTTCTGCCTACCTGTAAAATTCACTTTTTAACAAGTTGAGGGGAAAATCACATCAAACTCATTGCTGTCCTTAAGAATCCTTACTCATCAGTGACTTTTTACCCCATGGTCTTTGACCTGTGAAGATCTGAGGCATCAGTAGATAAAGAATGAAATGCTATGATCAGAAAGATGGACAGCACAGATAGGATGTTCAACCACAAATCTCACTGCAGTGTTTTCAGCTACCTGGTTCTCTCATCACTTGGATATTACGATCAATGTGATGTGATGGATGACCGAGGTTTCAAAGGTTTGTAGTGTTTGGTTTAACTACCCTGAATAACCTTCAGTGATTTTCCTCTCTTTAATGAGAGCTGAAGTATCTCACCTAGCTTGGGTGCCAGAAGTAACACAGCTATGGCATTAGGAGCCCAGCATTGGCTATTAAACAACCCTACTTTTCAAGTGTGTTTTGCAGCCAAAATCAAACCCTGTTTCCATGACTAAACTGCCGCAGTTCTCTAGTTTTCTAACTTGGAGGAAGCCTCAGCTGTTACTGCTGTGCAGACATAACCTTAATCTTGGAGGCCAAGGCAATGGAAAGAGAATCTTGTGCACCCTTGAAGATCAATTGGCCATAGACAGACTTTGGCTTTAAAAGTTCTCTTTTATATTATGGTTGTTTGCAGTTCTCTTCAAAATGTTTCAACACTGGCTAGGGTGACTGTGTTCAGTTCACTTTCACTGTTGTTTATGTCACTCCACCTGAAGACAGATGACGTGACTAAAAGTTCTTCAAACACACATGCTGAGGGCAGTTATAGAAGTCAGCTATAAAACAGCAAGATAAAGACAAGTGTAATGGAGTGTTCACTGTGGTACCCTCTCCACTTGCATCAAAAATAGTCACAGAAATAAAGAACAGCAAAAACGCAGCAGGTTTTTAATAGGGTCATTTCATACTTAGATCTGCTGATTTGAAGTAAAATCACCACCACATATCTGGCAGCAGAGAAAAGCAGCATGGAGGGCACAGGCAAGTGAACAAAACTTCTTGATTTTAGCATCTGAATGCATGTATCAAGTATGAAAAATTGTTGGCATAGGTCTCTTTGAAACTGTACAAATTCACAGTACAGCCATAGCTCAACAGGAGGGAGGCATACCACGTCCTCTCCTTTGTGTGCATGTTGCTATGTACAGTATGAGTGTGTATTAATACATATGAATTCAGAATCCTAAACTTTGCCGTCTCCTGCCCCACAGGGTGAATGCCACTGAATAACACTGAGTTCCTATGAAAAGACATCCTTTTCCTCCTCTCCAGGTGGAGCAGTAAGGCCCCAGAGTGAAAATCACAGTCCAGCTAGCTTCAGCAAGAGCATGTTTTCACACCGTGACTGTATGTGTATAGATACTTGCACATATACGTTCACACATTCATTCTGTACATATACAAAGGTACACATACATTTTTACATTCTTTGGTGGCAAAATAATAAAAAACCCAACAAACCACAGTGTTGCACAGACTGTGCATCTTTGCTTAATGAATCTGCTTCAGGAAAATCAGGGTTGCTGTAACAGGACTTATTTTGCCTCTTTAAGGACTGTTTGTTGCATTGACAAAATGCCATACGTTTACAATGACTAAAACAGGGCACAAGGTAAGCCAACATAAACACAGCTCACATAATGACAGATAACTCGGAGGGAGCCCCCTCCTACCCACACCAGCACACCATGAGAAGAAGCAGCCACATGCTTTCACCTACTTCCACCTTTCACTCAAACGCTTCCTCAGTTACTGTCCAGATGTTGTGCTGAGCTGCGGCACACCGTTCTTTTGCCCTGGCTGTGGGGTTTCGCTTTTTGTTGCTTATTAAAATCGAGCAAACAGAGGACGGGATGTTGGGAGCAGCAGAGTAGGCTGGCAGGTCAATGACACACCGAAGAGTTGTCAGCCTGTGTGCTTCAGATGAACAGTTCTTCCCGTCACCACCTCTGGGACATCAAACCTGCATCTCAGAGGTGCTGATGAGGCCCAGTGCTTTGGCTTCTTCTGGTGTTAGTCCGCTCTTTAGTGTCCTTCTCACTGGACAGTCATAAGTTCCAAAAGTAGGCAAAAAGAACAAAACCAGAAAACACAGAAAATGCAGTCAATTAGGAGTGATTTTTATGCAAGATTGTCAGATGAAAAAAACCCCTCTGTTAACATGCAAGCTGAGTCAAATCAAAAGTTGCTATGTACTCAGGGCTTTAAGTTCAGAAACACTGAGTAATGCCCTATGCCAAATCCATGCGAGCAACAAGTACCCAGCAACTCCAGGTGGGAGAAAAGACATTCATGACATTAAATTGACAATTAATCAACCAAAACATTAAAGAAAATATACCGCCACACTTTAAGATTTCTTTTTTTTTTTTTCCTCTGAAGCTGTATCAATTGATTTTCAGTCCATAGGAGGTATCATTTGCTCTATTATTTTACAGTTTCATATAGATTTTTAAAAGAGCTTTTGAATATTTACAGGGCTTGACTGAATTTATCACTATTAAACTTTATGCGAGCCTTTAAAGGTGCAAAAAAACCCCAACTCTAAAAATTAAAAGATTAAAAATGTGACTAATTTTATAGTCAATTCAAATCATTAACACTACTGTCTTCATACATGCTCCTTTTCTTCTGTAAGGATGCCCTGTCCTAGTCCCATTTACCTCATCTGTGTCATTAGTAGTCTGCAGCATTTTAGCTGAATTTAGATAGTAGCTCTAGTCTATGATCTTGTTTCTTAATTTTCTATGTGAAATGTTCTGAATGCCAGCTCCAACATAACTTTTTAATTTTGTGATTGCCTTTTTCATTGAAATCCAAGTGACTACGTGACTGCACAAAAAATAAGCACTAGTGTCTTCCTTGTTCTACTAGTGCCACAGTTTTTAGGTGGATAGGCTTTAGTTCAAGACACAAATGGGGTGTTCACACGTTGATGTTTCTCAGGTGCAAAATGCATATTCAGAAGTTTAAGTTGCATGCAAAGCATAAACAACAAATTTATGTTGAGCAAAATATATTTGGAAACCCAAAACAATGAAGCCTAGAGGAAACTCTATGAGAAATCATCTGCAAACAGTGGTTAAGGACTTCTTGCATTGCTATCATCCAGCACAATTAAGACCTCCAACTTATTGAGATATTCAAGTCCATGTAACTGAAACTGGGTGGTCACACTCAAGGGTCCAGCAGGAGGGAGAGGACAGAATGGATCAGTTTAGGAAACAAGAGGATAAGAGAAAAGGAAAACGTGTAGCTGAACATTTGAAAGCATGCAGGTAGAACAAATGTGATCTATGCTCAATAGTCAAACCACTTTCAACAGTTACTGAGGTTAATCAAATGAGCTGGGAGTTTACACAAGTATAATTGTTCCTCCGTTACCAAAACCTTACTTTTTCTTCAAGGCTCACTCCTTTCTTGTATTATATTTGCATACTTATTAAAAACCACTTGGAGTCTGAATGGCAGCCTTTTATGACATCCCTTTTTCCTACAATTCTGATCAACATCTTCCAAGTTTAACAATGATTAGCTTAAAGCAGTGCAAAGTTAAATGCAACTGATAAACTAAGATTAAGAAAGACTAAAAAAGTATTACCAGAAAGCAATACACTTCAAAAAATGCTCTGGTCTCCATGATGCAGAATACCCAACACAGACTTTTGAGTCAGTCCTCATTGCTGACATTCTCTTACATTTCCCAAATTTGACATCCAAATGTCCACGGTAACAAAAGTTAATTTCTAGACGTGAGCTATAAAACACCTTAGAGTCTTAAGGTTTCAGTGAATCACCCAATGCATATTTCTGTATCAAGAAGAATTATATCAGGAATGAAAGAACAAATCTAAGAAAGCTGAAATAGAAATATTTCTGTCTTACTAACAGCAATGATTTTCCTGTGCAGTGCCCATATACAGCTGCCTGCACTGCCTCTCCCCTGAACATGTTTTTTTCTGTACCCTCTAACACATGCAGCCAAACATAGTTTGGCCACCAGACAGTAAAATCATGTTAAAAGATACTCATGTAGGAGACCAAATTTTCATTGGATGACTGAGTAGATGACATTACGTCTTCCCATTGAAGGAAAAAGTTAACTGGAAAAATGAATGAAGAGCAAATTCCTACATTTTAGACACTTAAGCAGAACGATCAAACCAAATGTATTCATGACTACTTTTAGGCATATTCCAAACTCTCTCAGACCACAATCACTCATATTCACAAAGCGAGCACAAAAACCACTGCAAAGCAAAGCTATTTTTCTTGTCAGATAGTAAGTCGGGAAGAGTGAGGGAAGAAGCAATTGTTATTCCTGTCTGCAAACACTTAATAGGACCTGGGGTGCTCCTCTAACACTGGTTATGTACTGGAATAATCAAAAATCTGGTCTTATTTATGACAATGTAAATCGGAAATAACTTTCTTTAGGTCAGTACAATTACTACTGCACAAATAACTGGGCTGACACTCCAACAAAAGAAACGTGTGCCTCTATCACTTCCACCAAGCAGATTACAGTTGTTTAAATTCCTCCATCAGCCTCACTGACAGGATTACTAGTTTGCTAGGAAAAGCCAAATGGATTCACAATAACATATAGGTCTCTCTGAAGAAAATTACAGGAGTTTATATTCAGAAGTCATAATCAGGAGTTAAAATACCATGGTAGAAGCCATCTTCATGGAAAAACAAAGAGGAAAACAAAGGAGTCTTTACACAAGCAAAATTTCTTTCTCAATCTCCAGATGCCTACCTATCAAACTTACTAAAGTCTTAAGCTGAGGACCTTGTGTATTAACCTTTGGATGACTGAAAAAGAGAAAATCTATAGACAGCACAAGTGCTCTGTTCTGGGTCTGCTGTCTGCCTCACACAGTGGTGGCCAGCGCTGGGTTTGTACTTTTTGTGCCACTGCAAAAGAAGTAGCAATGAAAATTTTCAGTGAATTGCTGGGACAAATGCAGCTGCAATGAAACAAAACAATCTTTTGCAAGCCTCTGTTGATTATTCTGACTTACCTCAACCCTCCTATAACACAGAGAAAGATAACTTGGACTTAAGATACTTCAGTCACCCAAGCTTTTAAGGGCAGCAGTTAGGAGAAAAGAACTCCAAACAATGTGGGACTTTGGTAGTCATAGTAAGACAGTCAAGAAAATAGTTAATAAAAAGCAAAGATGGGAAGAACCTTTTCAGTGTTGGAATGGCTCACATAAACACTAATGGCTGCTGACTTGCATAAACTAAGCATGTGGGGCCAAATACTGCAAAGTACTGTGACTACTGGAAAGATTAAAGAAGTCCACTAACAACATGCAACCAGAAGGGTAACAGCTGACAGAATCACAGTCCAGACTCAAATGAGTAACTTCTTACCCCGCAATGCAACAGGCTAGTCTAACACAGATTAATCCACTTCTAGTTCAACATGTTTTGTAATTACAGAGATGAATGTGGCCTGATAAAGGGTCTCTCTATAAAATTTATATCTAATATATGCAAATTACTCACAGTAGATTTCCTCATCTGAAGATACAGTGGATGGATGCAGTATCAGCAGTAACAAAAGAACAAATTCCAACCCCACTATTCTCTGCAGTGGCTTACGGACTATAGAGGCTTGGGGGTGGTGAAGCCAGGAGAAAGTTATTTACAGGAGCAGAGACTACTCTGGGAAGTTAGTGAACCTTGTCTTGACATGCTGTTAAACAGATGTCCTCAGACATTTGTCTATTTCCTCATAAAGCTCTTGGTAGGGTTCCTCTACCTTAGGAAAGGTCATGAACATGTTCAGTCATCAAAACTGAATGTAGAGAGATATTTTCCTTCCATGTTTTATAGGCATTGCAAAATTACATTTCTTAAACTAGATCTTCACTCTCTCCTTCTCACTGAACTTTGTCTTGTCTCTAACTGCACTAGACATAATATCTGGGCGCATAAAAATTTTGGCTTGCTGCAGATCACATTAAACTGAATTATGGAATGCAATTTGGAGGCAGTGACAGTAAAAATAGGACTTTTAAGTGACCTTTTAGGTTCTTTAAGCAATTTTTAAAACATTTGGTAAAAAAACATAACATAGAGATGAAATAACTTCTACCCTTGTCACAAGCAAAGCTTGCTGAGATCCCATAAACAAGAAATTAAATGTTGTTTTTCTGGGTCAGAGGGTATGATATTCTTTGTTAATCGGGAAATCTAGAACTTTATTTGCTATACTGTTAGAATACAGTGTGCTTATGATGAACTTGATTAATTTAACTTTGCCTGCTGGGCCACAGATACATGGCCCTCACAGTACACTGGGAGTGGTTTTAAAGACAGTAATTCCCTAAGTGTAGCTTTGTCAAAGAATATAATGACCTGGGGTTGTTTTTGAAAGAGCAAATAGCATTCCTGATTTCTACTACCCCCACTTTTTTTTTTTTCAAAAAGAGTCAATAAACAGTAAAGATCAGTCTGGCTGACATCATTTATTTTAGCATTTGCAATGGCTTTTGGCATGTGTGTCTGCACTTGTATGGATAAGCCACTGGAAATGCAGAATACGGCCATTCTCCTGCTCAAAAAGTCACAGAATTAGTGTCATTCCTATTATAAAGATGTGGCACCCACAGAACTTTTTGTTCTAGCTGCAAAGGTAATGCAGCTGCTAGTTGCTGATTTGGAATGAAGAGAACTCCAGGTAGCTGTAAACTACACAGTAAGGAAAGCCGGAAGGGCAGATTATAGGAAGCAATACAGGTCAGCTCCATCATCTCATTTCTTTTCAGATATCTCAGTTTTATTTTAACTATCCACACCCAGCTTGCACACTCAGTCTTTTTTCTCATATATTTACATTTAACATACTTACTTGGACTTTACTCCAATGAGCCCAGCAATGGCAATTTGCAACTCAAAAATTTAATTCAGAGAGTCTTGTTCATATTCTCTTGTTTTAATCCTTTTCTGCACTTGTATTTTTATGTCACTATCTATATACGTTATACTTATGTTTAATTATACGTATATCATAGCTTAATATGAGTAGGTCTAAATGCTTGAGAAAAATACTAAAACATTATGTGCAGACATTTTCTTACAGGAATTTGTAGGTGAAATTTTGGATTTCATCACATGCTTCTATGAAGAAGTAGAGCCAACTGAAACGTGGTCTTTGTCTAGGTCAGCCTTGCAGAAAGCTCTATGCATTATTATTGCCATGCAGATTTGCTTTGAGTTCTGTTAACACTTCATGATGGCATAAGTCTCTTAACAAGAAATTCTGTAGCTCACAACCATCTCCAGGTATAACTTATGGGGCTCTGACATACAGAAGAATTGAGCAGTGGAAAAGGACAAAGTGGCATTCTGTAAGGAAATCTTTGTGTTTCATCTCCAGATGGCTTACGCTATAGGGAACAAAAGTAACATTGCTATTTGTTGTTGTTTTGTTATGAAGAACATATGGGTTTTAAAGTAATATTTAACATGTAGTTCAAATTGTTAAAATTTCCAACTTTGTGTATCCCACAGATCATGATTTACGTAGTCCAAACAGTAAAGCAGAAAAGCAGATTTAACTCCTTCCTTGAAAACCTCATATGACATAAACCCTCTAATTTTCAGGACTTCAGTGAGTTCCACTGTAAAAAGTTACTACTAAAAGCAACCCTGCTGCCATCATTTCTCACACTTAATTTCATTAGTCAGAAGTGATTTCACTATTAATAGGTAAAGCATCAAGAGCATAGAGCTGACCAGCAACTGAGCCTGCATGTAAGCACTGTTTTCAAGATCAGACTATGCAGTAACAATGAAAGTAAGCCATCTGACACAAGTGTTTGGACATGCAGCCTTTACTTTCTACCTGGAATTTTAAAATGTCCCACTAAGGAGGTAGCTCAGGCTTACGAACACACAGTGCTGTCTGTTGGAGAGAGACTCAGAAGAGAGCTGTGACCATGTTTGACTGCCCGGGCTCTGTGGAATACAAATTAATTTTCCCCATTAGGAATCTGTGCTGGAAAATAAAGGCATCACTCTACGAGCCCGTAAAATTGTAAATAACTGTTATCAAGCCAATCTTGTAACTATGCTAATCAAGTGGTGCTATTCTGCCTAGAGAAAGCACACATATATTATTTTTTGACATAGTGCTGGGGTAAGATAAATTCAGAACAGCTCCGTGACAAACATTTATGTTCGTATTTTAAGAGAGCCGTCCCTGCAAACACACCTGACGCTCGCAGCAAAGTGCAGTTCAATTACTGCCTTTACAGATCCTTGTGCTAATCTCCTTCGTGGCAGCAAGAGGGCTCTCTTTGGCAGCTGTGACATCGAGATGCTCTGGAAAGCGCCAGAGGAGACTGCTTTTGATATCGCACTTCAATTGTAAGGCAACTGGAAAAGCAACCCTGTAACTTCCTCGTCTTTTCTTGCTCTCAAATGAAGTACTTTCCATCACAGCTCTGTGATCTTGTCAGCCAGCAGCTCACTGCTGCTGATTTCTGACTGAGATGCTGAAGATAATCGTCTTTCATTGGAAGGAAAGATGATGTAAATAAGGAGTAAATTACTAACCGGAGATATGCCTGAAAACCCACACTAATACAGAAAAAAAAACAAACAAAATACATATCTCATCAGCTTAGGACTAGCAATGTATAAGTCAACCACATGTATATTTTTAATACTTAAAACTTACTTATCCCACTTTTTGGAACGAATCCTGTGACAAGCATTCAAAGCCTTGAAGCATACCTTTAAAATATGGCAACTACAATGAAAACAGAGGCCAGTGTAAGTGGATTCACTGACATAGTGAATGGCAAACTGGCAGAACTGAAATTGAAAACAACTATTTGTATCTCCTGTAAGATGCAAACAAATTAAGTAAAATTAGTTTTTTCTACAGAACTACAGTTGAAAAAGTATCGGAAGTATATACCATACTAAAATTATTTATGTACAGAAAATGTCAATACCAACACCCTGTGACCCGAGAATATGAGCAGATTTATTTCCTACTTATACTGACATCACTTGCTCTTTATCAGCTGCTCATCTCCTGCCAGTTTCTCCCACAATACCTTCAGCTTGTTCTTTCCTGCAATAAAGAATGTACCATTTGGCCAAGAAGAGGTGGCCAGAGAAATTCCAGAACTCCTAAATCCTTGCCAGAATGGAAGCCCATGGGAGACTGCAGAGCACTCTCTTTTTGGTTCTTGCAGTGCCAGAGACACAGCACAAGGATGTGCCAATGGTCTGTAGAATCCTGCTGGGACACAGGAATAACCTCTTACAAGGATGCACTCTTTTCTAAGCAAAATCTGAGCAGTGGACATTCCTTCCTCCACAGAGCAGCACATCTGAGAGGTCATTTAATCCCATGAAGTCACAGCCACTGTAAACGGACAAGCCATTATAGCAACAGTTTTCTCCTTGTTGCTACACCATGTCATCTGGGTTTGGGTAATCCAACATACATGTGCATGTGAATGTCTGTGTAGTGTTCAACAGCTCTGTCCTCCCTCTGGGAACTCAAATAAACAGGGATAAAAAAAATATATTTTCTACAACCACCACATTCATAATTCTGCCTTCTCAGACCAATGCAGTGACTTCCCACTCTTTCAGCTGCTGTATTAAAACAGTGCTCCTCAATTTTTAGTAAATAAACACGAGATTGCACAGTATCACTAAAAACTGGTACTGGAATCCAATGTAAAGTTAAGGAACTTAACCTACTTAATGGTGCAGACTGGGTTAGTTTTATATCTGACTTCCCTTACATAGAAAAGATAAAGCTGTTTCAAGCAGAGAGTTTGAGGACAGGAGCTCCAAAACAAATAATTTGTATCAGAACAAAACTCGTTACAGGAACTACTCATTGATTCCTCTAAAGCAGTAACTTGGGAAATGAAGTTAAGCCTCTTTTACAAGCAATATTTTTACTGGATTTTTAAAACAGGTTTTCAAAACATCTTTTGTTTTTAAGGCTACATGTTGTAAAACTGTACAGAATGATGGCAATTTCACTTTCACGGTTCCAGGACTAGGCAAACATTCTTAAACAAAACTTGAGATATGAAAGATACAGTTTGAAACTCATGGAGACTGACAACAAAATACACAGGTACTACACATCTGAACATTCAAATACAAGAATGTCTGTCCCTGTCTGGCGAGATCAGTTACCTTAAAAGAAAGCTATAAAATAAACATAATGCAATACTGTAAAGTAGAAACTGAACACTTAAATATGTACCTACTTAGAAATGGTATTAATGTAAACAATCACAATTATATGTCATCAATTACAATTGACAAAACTGAAAAGATGGGACTAGCTATTCAGCCTCTTCCTTTAAATAGACACACTGAATTACAACTACTAAAACACATGATGAGACCTATAGTTTACTCAACTTATCCTGCTCCTCCTGTGATTCTCCTACAGCCGCTGATACTGGCATCTGGCACGAATGAGATATGGGACTTCTAAAGCCTCACCCTGATCAGGTACATCAATTTCTACAGATTGCTGCGATCAACTGTATTTATTATTCATTCATTAACTATTATGACTATTTTTTACTTATGGTTTTATTTTATTTGTTGGAGATCATGGAGCTCAATTTCATCATTTTATTGCAAAGATCTTGCCATCCTAATGATGAAAGAATGCATTACTTTAAAGGCATCCAAAAGACATTAGCCATCTTGGCATCTAATGGAGATAACCTTCCGGCTGCCAGAGTTTTAAGTGTTTTATCTCAAGCTCTGTTTTCATTCAATAATCAGATTTTTATTAACTGATGATTGACCTTCTGAAGGCTCAGTACTTTGTGTGAGGGCAGACTTTGATAGTGAATCTCATTTGTGATATATTTACTTTTTATATATGCAAAGAATTGTTGCTAAATATGCATCACTAACTAGATAGCTCCCTCCTCTAACTTCTGATATGAACTACTCAAATTCTAAGTAAAGTTGCTTGCCTTTAAAGCATTTTATATAGACTTTCTGTATGTAAGGTTTTTATTTTTTTAAAAGCATAATTTCCATTAACTCCTGCTTTTTTAGTCAGGCTATAAATACCAGAGGAACAGTCTCCCTCCTGGTATTTTGGCACTTCTGCATCTTTTCATAGCCAGAGAAAGTAAGTGTAGAGACACAAAAATGAAAAATAATGAAAAAAAAACAAAGGAAAGAAGAAAAAAAAGTTAACCAAAGCATCCTATGAATGCCAAATAAAAATTACACACCTCTGGATTCAAATAGTCTCACATGTAGCATTTTGTTTACTTACAAACATGTTTATTCCAAAACAGCACTGCAAATGTTACTAAAACTTGTCTCCAAACTTGTCTAAAACTTGTCTCCATGTCTGGTCCTGTGTCAGAGCTCTTTCCCATGTTTTGGCACCTGATGACAGTATGCTAACTCCTACTTCACTTTTACTGAAGGCGCAATTTCATATGACATACCCAACCTGGGATGTTCTGTTGTTAAATTTAATCCACTGGCCCTGAGCATATTTGTCTAGGATTCAGGTAACCTGAACTCAGTTCCTACCTCCTATGAGCCTGACAGATTTCTTGGGTGGTGCCTCAGATCCATTTCTGCTTAATGAAGTTTTTACTCTCTGCAAGTCATCATGCAAATGCATCAATAACTCCTTATGAGATGTTTCCATACCTCAAGGGTCAGTCAGAAGGTATATCATTAAGCTCACATGCGATTCCAAAGCCTGATAGAAGAACAAGGCATAAACATGTCTCTCTTCTCTCTTTTTTAAACATCACAAATAATTTTGATCAAGCCATCTCACTTGAATATTGGATTAAAATCTATTCAATTATTACCTGCTCGAAACCCATTTCATACAGTCACAGAACAGTTAGGATTGGAAAGGACCTTAAGATCACCTAGTTTCAGCCCCCCTACAATGGGCAGAGACTTATCCTACACTTCTCTAACTCACATCTAAAGCAGATTTTTACTGTTAATAAAATCTAAGAAAAATAAGAGTGCGCACAAACATTCAAAAACAAAACAGACCTCTTAACTCTGCAACATCCACATGGAGTATCTCTTGCAAAATCCAATACAGCCACCACTGTGCTACTCACCAACAAACACTAGTCATGCCTGGGCCCTACCAGATGCAAACAGTGCTGTATAGTCAAGCCATCTTTACAGAACTATTTCCTTGGTGCAGTTGTCTGAAATTTTTAAATTCAGCTCTCTGTATTAAATAACCTCCTTTCTTGGCTGTATTTTGAAATCTCAGTGATATCTTGTGCAGAGAGCTTAATATTTATTTTCCCACTGGTGCAATGCCTGTAAAACTGCTCTGTAAACTGCTAAAATTAACTTCAGCAACTGTATTAATTAGAATTTGGACTATCAAATGGAGTGATTCTTAAAACTTCCTTATCCAGATTTTCCTTTGCACTCATTGTTTATTATGGCATCATTTGAGAAGATCATCCTGACCTTACGGGAGAACCAGACAATTCTAATTATGCTATACTTTATTTCTTTTCTAAGTTGCTGCTATAAAATACTGTTATAAAAACCTTTCTCACAAAAGGTTGCCCTTAGTCTTGAAGAACATAAACAGCGTATTTTCACCCTAATTTGTATTTTATGATTTTAAAATATGCTGAACTGACATCTCTGGAGGCTGGGTTCTGTTGTATACACACAGAATAAAGACATTAAAGTGAAACAAAACAGCAGAAGCTTCCCATGGCAACATGCCTTGAAACTGTATTTGAACCACTACCTCGAGGGGTTACAGCATTTCAGTTTCCAGGGCTAATTCAATCCTGTGGCTTTCTGATGAGGCTTCTAGTGAACGAATACAACTGTAAGATTGTTCTCTTAATATATAACACCACTCCAGTACTTCTGGTAGGCAAGGCACTGACCCCCTATCATGAGGTAATGACTTCCAGTTGATTACTGTACTTCTAAATGTCAAATTTTATCCTTAGAAACCTCCACTGTGTAAAGGTCTAGCACAGAATTAAGTTCTCTCCCTGCAGATCATCACAGGAACCCAGTTGTTATGCACTTATCATGTAGCTTAGCTTTCTGTAGTTCATTTCAGCTCCCACTGAGCAAATTCCTTCATACTAG
The DNA here is from genome assembly GCA_024733675.1 of Psilopsiagon aymara. Classification (NCBI taxonomy): domain Eukaryota; kingdom Metazoa; phylum Chordata; class Aves; order Psittaciformes; family Psittacidae; genus Psilopsiagon; species Psilopsiagon aymara. The sequence continues at coordinate 39,381 of JANRGW010011921.1, forward strand.
GTCTCAACTGACTTCAGTCATACCTGGATATATCAGTGACCTTTCATATCTCCAACAAACAGATACGGATGTTTCCATCTGCCTCCTGTGGGATGACTCACTGCCTTATTCCCCTTCCCAATTTATAGTTCTGATTACTCTGAGAGTACAAACTCTTCTATGTCATTAAGATGGAACTAAGCTCTCTGCATACCAGATACATGCTGCTCAAAAGTTACAAAAGGTAAAATGGTCAAATAATCATGTCAAAATGTCTCATTTTCCCAACTCTTTCTTGAACTTACCTTAACCTTTTCCATATTCCCGTTTCTGTTTTCCCCTAGTTATAAACGCCTTGAGCACCATTTTTGCTTCACTTCTGTCTTTTTTTTATTATGGCAAAAAAAATCCTTTGCCCATGAGAACCTTCTACTTGAACCACAAGAATATGTTTACAGTGCAATTGTATATGAATCTTGTGGATTTCTGAACATGTACCTCAGGTCAGAGTCACTAATATCTTTGCTAAATGCTAAGTAAACCTGACAAGATTTCCAGTTCTGCACTGAAAGCAATGAGACATATGCAATATAATGCACAGTGAAAATCACCCCTTTCAACTGAGTTGTGCTTTGATGTGCATGAATAGATTGACTACCAAGCTCAAGGCAAAAGCCAAAGGATGTGCATGGAAGCCTAAGATTCCAGGTGGTGAATCAAACCCATCAGACAATAGGCTTTCTTTGCACTGCAGATAATAAATAACTGCTAACCTATATCATTGAATTATGCCTAAAAATCGACTTTCTAACAGGCTTATGGAGGACTTGTGTTATATTCCTACCTGGAAGATCTGCTTGTTTAATTTGCATCATGCATTGACAAGAGCCAGCCTCTGTTCATTTCTTTGGGATGACACATTATCAGTCCATTTGTGTGTATTTTAAAGCTAAACTACTTAATTTATTTATTATCTAGGCATACTGACTACCAGAACAAAACAGTTCAGTTAGGATACTCTCTTTTCACACTGTCTTTCAGCATGTCAGCTGAAAGGGATGCTAAACTACTGAACTTTAAGTTTGTTTTGAAACTGCCTTTCAGTCCAGTTAAAAGTCTCATTCAGATCTTGAAGGACAAACAAGCAAAAGAACTGGTTTCTGTCACAGAATCATAGAATAGTTAGGTCATGATTAATTACAATGGAAATCAGTCCTAGCCTAAACATTTACCGAATGCTTAATCCCTGTTAATGTTTTTACTAAATGTAAAAGCCAGCTCCATGGAAAAAATATATTCATGGAAAAATACATCATATTTTTATAATCATTATCATGAGAATATTTTTTTTTCTTTTTGGTTGGTTGGTTGGGTTGGGTTTTTTTCTGCAGCAACTGGTTCCTTGGGAAAAAGGTACCTGGTAAAAAGCAGAAATGAGACTTTTTGATGTGCATGCATGAAAGTAGCACTGCTAATAGAGGAAATATTTTAGCAGGGGATAAACCATGGTAATAGGCAAACATACAGGAGGTTCATTTGATACGCACAAGCCAACTTGGGTAGTCAACCCATGCAGAATGCCAGAACTCCTTGAGGAATTGGGTAGCAGCAGAAGGTGATGCCACAAAGAGGTACAGCACAGTGTGTGACAGAAAGACAGACAATCCAGTGTCAGCTCATTTTCCTTGCTTGGAGTCTGGCTTATCTAACCAGAGTGCCCGCTTTGCTTTTGCTCTTGTGACATGCAAGTTCCTTTCTTAGAATGTTGGGCAAAGTAAACATGCTGTCAGCATGTACTAGTTTATAGCGATCACTGCTTACACCAAATGCTTTTGATCACCCACTGTTAGAAAAATTCCATGAAAAAAGGAAAATCTGTGTGATTTTTCACTCACTGTTGTTGTCTCCTCTTTGTCCTAACTCCCCAGAAATGCTAAAAAGATGGACAGAAAGGGAGTCAAAAAGCTACATATAGTGAATGACATTAACCACTAAAATCTTATGTTCTTTGGATACATATCCTTCTCACAGTAATGGCAGTAGTTTTATGGCAGTAATAGCAGTATTCTTCTGACCAGAAAGAACAAAAACCAGCCAGAAAGACCATCACCTCTTAAACATTGCATTTATCAAAGTGTGAAATCACATTGCTCAAACTTGTGTACCCCACCTCAGCCCTGTGGCCACTCTACACCACTAAAGGCCACCTTATAAACATGCTACCTTTTCTTCCCTGTGATGGTTAAGCTCCTTTATAACCACTTTGCAGCCGAGCAGCAGTGGGCATTTTGTTTCCAGGGCTGTGGAAGGATAGTACACAGCACAAGAGAGAAAGATTTTAAAAGGTGAAATGTCTCAAAATACTTTTTGCTTTATGAATAAATTCTACTAGTGATACAACTAATCTTCTATATGCCAGTTCACAGCACCATAAAGCATTTTAAGCAGTCTCCATTTGAGGTCTGGATCTGACTTCTGTATGTATGAATAAGTACTGTCATCAGCTATAAAGCACAATAAACTATTCTTCTTTTACTGCTATGGACATTACAAGTTCTGTAGAAGACCGAGTTACCCACTGTATACAACATAACTTAAACAATATTAAGAGGAATACACACCAATCATAAGTATACACATAAGCTACTATGAAATACCAATACGTCTGCCTACTAAAGGCAAGGTCCCTACATGAATACACATAAATATTCGCACATCTGCTTATTATGTGAAATTTAATAGCTGTATACTCACATGACTTCCTATTTGCTCGTGACCGCTTCCTCTCTCTAGGCACCGCTCGCTGGCTTGGCACTTGGGTGGCAGACTTAACAATGCGATCCATGATCTCATCTGCTGCATCATCTGTTGCATTAGGTGAATCGTCATTGCCAGCATTCCATGAACTGATACGGCCTGGAAAAGTAGAGCAAATTAATTGAGGGAAAAGAAGACAGTCTCTTGCGTCACTTTGGTTTTGCAATTGGTTTTTTCAGGGAATTACAGCAGGAAGCTCAGTCATCACTACTTCAAATTTGCCAAAGGAGAAGACTCTGCCTAATGGAGAACATTTCTAAATAATACCCTAGAATCTCTGCTGTCTCAGCAGAGAACAGAGAGCTCAAATGCAATTATAATTTTCTGTTCCCTTCAGCCTCAGAGTCTTATTCTTGACCATACTGGCAAAGGTCCGCTAGAGACTGACTATAAACCAAGTTTTTCTAGTGCTGTGTGACCAAGTTTTTCTAGTGCTGCGTGACCAAGTTTCCTTCTACTCCTATTACAGACTAGCACACATGGCACATCTTAGAGATTGATGCAAATCAGCAAGACACATCCTATGCACCAAAAGAGAGAAAGAATCAGTTTCTGACCATCTGCGTCACAGAGCCTATGGCAAGCACAACATGAAAAGGGCAAAAAAGCATGTTTTGACATGTCTCATTGTCCTTTCCACAACGAAGAATTCACCTTCTCATCACAGAGCTGTATGTGTCCTAGCACAACTGCATGTGCTCTGTTATGAGCAGAAGAACAAGAGTTGCTGACAAGCTGAAAAGCTAAATAAGCAACTTTGGTTAAAACCACAAACAAGTGAGCCATGTCTCAGAACACAAGGCTCTGGCACTCCTCACTCCACAGACACATCTTTAGGTTCCTCCACTACAGACTAGTGTTCTGTGTGCTTTTGGGGGTTCTTAATGTGAAGGCTAGTATGCAGCATGAACACTGACAGCAAGCTTTGCAAAAAAGTGGCTGTGGCAGAACTGCAAGCAGGTAAAAATTCATTTGCAAGGCCAGTCTATATCAGGTCCTCAGTGCCAATAAACAACAGCTTTGATTAGCACTCTGCTTTACTTCTTGTCTCCTGATTCTCACCAAGAGCAGTTTTGCTATAACACTGCTCATGACAAGCTTCTCTCTGGATCACCCATCCTCTGCCTCTGTTGTTCTTCAGGTGAATGCAATTATCAGGACACACTGCCTGTTAGCATTCAGTGGATTACTTCAGCTATTCAGAATGTTGCAGTGAAGTCTGAATTATTTCACTTTGTACTTTAAGTAGTTGACTTGCTTCTTAAATTGGGTCTTTGAAACCTCTAAATTAAACAGGATTGAGCCTTAATAAATTACACATACACACACACATGTACTCAGTGGTGGATGGTCTGGGTGTGCTACCAGTGGTACCAGAAAAAAAATCAAGAAAGTGTAAGATATCCAAATGTGAGGGAAAAGAAATACCAGAAGAGAAAACTGAAGACTTGGGGTTTGGTGCATCACCTTCACTCCAAAACCATCTTTCCGGTATCATAGGTATGGGAATAGGTGAGGGGAAGATGAAGGAATATAAACTGGTGAACCTACTGTCTGTAAAATGATTTAGCATAAAGAAAGCAATTTAGTGGCTGCTTGAATAAAGAGGTGCATCAGCAAAATTATGTCCTAGACAAAAAACGAGGCTATCTCATTGCCAAGAATGGTTGTACCAGTGAGCTCATGCCAGAGTATCAGGTGTTGGAATCAGTAGATTGCTTCAAGTTTTCATTTCTTCCCTGTCAGCTTTCCACAATCACCCATGCAGACACTTGAAAACAGCAGAGCACTGTGGGCCTTAGAGAAAGAGGCATCAGCCAGGACAGCAAAGAGATGCAGGGCTACCCACCTCAGCTTTTTATGCTCTTAGTCTTCACTTAATCCACTACATCTACAGTTTAGCAGGGAGGTGATTAAAAGATACATGATCTTTTTCATACCCATTTTCCTCTCCCCACTCATTCCTAAATTTCAGCAAAGCCCTTTCACTTCAGTTTGAATTGGCACTTTCTACTTGCTTCTATTGAAAATAAAAAGAAAACCACATCAGAGATTCTCAGATGCCCCATTTTGCTTTCATGATGAGAATAGGAATAAAAATTGGGGTGTTAGCTGGGAGCCATGTCCACAGTGGGGAGAGAGGTGGCAATTTTTGCAATCTTGGACTCCTAATGTCCCCAGACACCACTTGGGCTCTGATGCACATGTTAAAACTTGAGGCAGATCCTTCTACATCCCTGTGCCCTGTATTACCCCTTGCAGTATGGAAACACCAATGGTGTTTTTCCTTCCTCATCGACCCTTTCTGCTGCAAGTGCTATGAAAGACAGCCGCAACCCACATTTGGGCCACCATGTGGCTACCATGCCACAGGAAATGTGGCCAAAGGAAACTCCTGGCACTTACCTCGGCTGGCCCGGCTTCGAGTGCGGACCCCAAGTGTCGTGGTGCTTTCCCCAGTGATGGAGGATGTCTTCAGCACGGCCTTCATGTTCTCATGCTCAGCAGCATCTTCAGCATACTGCAGCCCCTGGGGCTGGCTCTGGCAGGGGGGTGAGCTGGTGGAGAACTTACCAGACTGAGGGGGAAAAACAGGTTGTTGTTTTAACAGAAAACAGCATGGAGAATAGGCTAGAGATGTAATTGTGAATTGCAAGGAGAAAAGTTTCCCCCTGGGCTTGGAGTGCAGCTATTCCCAAAACAGTTGCTCCTCTCCCAGGGCATACACCCTGAGCAGAGATAAACTGGAAACAAGGCGACAGCAGGGAGCAGATACAATCAGAGGAAAAACAGATGTATCGGCTTAGGCTTTAGAATTTTGACCTTCTGACAGTGTAAGGTACAAAGCAAGGACTTGCTTTGAAACCTTTCACCCAAGCTGGATCGAATCTGGGGCCAGGTATGACACTGAGGGGAACAGCATGAGACCTGCCACAAATAAGTAATTACTTTTTTTCTGTTCAATCACCTTTCAGTAACAGGGCAAAATGAGAGGAGTGGTCTAGGAAGAGACACCTTTTCCTATTGTCTCTCTGCACTGCTGCAAATTCCTAAACTCTTCTAAAACACAAATATCTACAAGCAACCTTAAAATACATTACCAGTAACGCTGAAAAAATCCCGTCACAAATCACCCAGCCAAATTATTCCATGGCCAACACACAAAAATTGCAGTCAGCAGTTAGAAGAACAAACAAAACCTTACAAGAGATTTAGGAATCTGCCCTCTGCTTCTCCAGCCCCCCCGTAATTTCACTGTCACCACGACTACGTGAACAACAGCAACTACATTAGTTAGGCACACATACTGCCTGGATGCAGCAGCTCCACTGCTTACTGACAGCAGCCATCTAGAAACGAATGAAAACAGCAGAAACAGATACTTTCTAAGGAGAAGAGCTTGCTCTGCTGGGCTCCTCTCCCTTCCCGGCCTCAGCCTATAAAGAGCTGTGATGTTCGTAGTTGCTTCACTGCTCTTAGCTATGAGAAAGGCTGAAGCATGTTTAAAATACAGTCCTGTCTGCAGAAAATACCATCTCTGTCAACAGCAAACAGGCATCAACAGATAACAGTTCTCAGTCAGCCCAGCATCAGAAACTGAAATATGTTTTCTTTTTGGTTTTAATCTTTCTCACGCTGGCCAAGTCTTTCTCACTCTGGCCAGTTCAGCACAGATGAAAGAAGGTGTGCTGCATTCTGTGCTTTCTTTGCATAATAAACAACATTAATTATTCTCTTGATGGTACTGAGCCAGTCAGGTGAAGGGATGCAAACTTGCAGAGCCTTTCTGTCTAAGAACGGCAAACTGGAAGAAAAGACTGGGCCCTGTATTTATAACTTTGATCAAATCCCTGAGGCTGTCAAGGCTACAAATTAAAATTACTTGATCTGGAAAACAATGACAGGGTGATTCTATTTTAACATTATGACTTTTCTGGGTAGGATAGCAAGTTAACTGAGTAGCAAAACAATAATCACTACAAGGCACTAAGATAAATATACCAGTGCGAGATTTGTTGACAGTGAGAAGTTTGTTTTCTTCTTAAAATATAATCTTGCAACATTCTGATGTGGAAAGCAGGCAAGTGCTAGAACTTCATATGTAAAATTAAAAGACAGAAAAACATGAGAAACTTCCATGAAAGTGCATGCCATTTTTGCATTAAGAATACTCTGTTATGCACAGTGTGTTGTAAAGCTAATCAATACCATCTCAGGAAAAAAACCCCAAAGGATAAAGCTTTCACATAACTGTTAGTTACTATTCACACAGGTTAGTTAAATATTGGCATAAACAGGCTAATTCATGTCATTTTCTTCCTATGCCCCAAGCTATACAGCTCAAATCTTCACTGGGGCAGAAGCTCTATAGCTAGCCCTTTTATTTCACTTCCTTAATTTTCAGATGTTGCTGTAGATTAATGCCCAAACCCCAGTCTCTTGGGCAAATGACTGCCATTATGAAACAGTGAGCTTTAAGCCACATTGTTTATGTTTGGCAAATTGAAGAAAGCGCTAATGCTGAACAGAAAATGCATTGCAAAGCAATACATTGTTTTATTATGAATATAGCTACCACATTATTGTTCTTCAGTTATTTTTCCACTCCTTTATTAATTTTCAATATCACCTGCAGGAACTATTAGTGATAAAGACATGAACTACTCCACGGCTCACCTCTATGGTAACTGAAGTATATTATTTGCAATTCATACAATAAGGAGAGCCATTAGAATTTGCTTTGCATTCTTATATGCCGAGGCTTCAGAAAACTATAAAATAACACCATTTTGACTTCCACAGCTTAATGATGAGTACAAAAATGTCGTGGTGGCCCACGGCCTGAGGTAACTAGTGAACCCCACAATATTCAGACCACTATTTTGGCTAGTGGGGATACTTTGCAGTTTTGTAAACAGACATTAAGGAAAACAAATGAGGAAACTTAAAATTATTGAGGCCTCAGATCAGGATATCCTTATCCAAGAGAACAGGTATGCTTATGGTTAAAGCTGACAGTAAGAATGCATTCATATGATTGAGCCGAAAAGATATGAGAAAAATATCATGGTTCCTAGCTGCAGTCGAGCAGATGGATTTGAGCAGTCCATATTATCTGTGTTAGAAATTAGGTGTCACAGCACACAGGGGACATGGAAATGACATGCTCTTTCAGAGAACCATACCTCAGCATCCTCTTCTTCATCAGTCTGCCACCAGAAACAAAGGACAGGGTAGAGAAGGACAAAGAGGAAGATTTAGGAAAGACAGTATGGTCAAGCCATGACAGAGTAAGAGGTAATCATGGTGCTGTTTATGCAATTGTAAGAGGACATAAAAATACAAATAGTATAAGGAATCAATTCCTGAGACAATCAGCTTGCTTGTTTTTTTAGTGAGCTGCATGTAGAACAGACTGTGACCGTCAGTAGGGTATATAAAAAATTGCTGATTTTTCTTAGAGAAGTTATGAACTGAAATTGCCCCTAACTCATCCTATAGAGAAATGATGAACTGAAACTATCCTAACCCATCCTATTTCTTTCCCTTGAGTCATGAGGCTGCTTGCCCACTTTCTGCCCTGTGGGAATTGAGAGCACTAGGAAGGATTCAGTCTCCTTTTTCCAGCTCTGTTCAGCACAGGGAGGTCTTGGCTGCTCTTCCTCCCAGTGCAGAGGTCAGCTTCTTGGCAATTCCTTTTCTCTACACTTAAGCACTTCTTCTAATTCCATTTTAAGACATGGCTTTTCAACTTCCAATTTAACAGAACACTCAAATCAAATGCTGAGTAGTCTCTGAATAGATGCTTACTGTTCTTCAGTAGCTGCCCAGTATCAGATCCCGGAAATTAGAGAGGTGCAATTATCCTTTGACATTCAGGGCTTTCTCCCTCTGTGACAGCAGACGTGTAAAACTATCTTGATAATCACACTACATTAAATGCAATGGACATATCAAAATATTGTGGCATATGGAGTACTCTTACATTTGGGATTTACAGGAAAGTAGGAAGCTATTTACAACTGTGTTCCTAAATGCCTGGGGAACTCTTCACTGGGTTATAAGATGCCCCACATGGAAGATTCCCAAAGTAGAACAGAATTTCCCAAGTATCTGCGCTCCTTGTTTCCATAATTTTCAGTTTCATTGCTTGTGAAATACAAACACAGGCCAGAAATTCGATGCATTTTATATTTGTGGATTTTGTTTGTTTTTTTAGAAGAAACATTCCACCAATTCTGTTCCCCTCCCCAGTGTTACTAATACATTTTTTTGACCTTATCTCCATCTCAACTATGATTTCTGTCTGGGTTTGATACATTCTGTTCTAGAAACATTCATCATTAAAAATGAAAGCCTGATTTACTTTGGCCCTCAGCTTAGTTTCAGCACAATCTCCATAAGAAGATTAGCTGCGAGAGTGCTGAACAGTACATTAACATTGCTTTTTAAGGGTATGTTTTATTCAAAGACTGAGATGCTTATTTTTCTTTGGACACAGTGGCACTGACAGAAACATAGGCAGATGTTTTGCAGAGGGACCTTGGCAGATATGTTCCCTTTACATTAAAAAGATCTATTTGTTTTTTTTCCCAGGTGTCAGGAAGTCACACCATAAAACAATTCTTCTGAAGAAGGCCACTGTTCACCTTTTGGCATGAACAAGAAATAGAAAGGAGAATAATAGGAAGCAAGAACATACTTGTACTCTAATGCATATGCACATCAATGTAATAAATGAAATACAGGAGGAGAGCAAATTAAGCTAAACAATATGCAAAAGATAGTCAAGGAAAGGTGAAACAACAGAGTACGCACATTGCAAAGAGTGTGCTCCAAACAAAACTGTATGATATTATTACTTTATACCAAGCTAGATTTGTACAGAGAAAGTCCTTATCTGCTGGCCTTCCTGCCCATTTAATAGAGCTAAAAGTGTTTTGCTGTGGACTTAGTTTTTGGCAATGTGCTCCTTTCTGTGATATCACCAAAACTACTGAAAGAATACTGCTCTAGTGAATACTTGCAGGCACAAGATGTTAATTCTAATGAAAAAAGACTGGTTGATTCTTCTGTCACTCAATATTGGATATTGCAGGACAATCCGAGATCCCTCTCCTTCTGTCTTATTTTTCCTTTAGGTCAACATTTCTATGTAGTGGATTTGCTGTTTCAAAATATTATTTATATTACATAGCAATTTTGGAAGTGAAACTCTTTAAGTACCGTAAAAAGCAGAGCTTCATAAATCTGGGATACAGATGCTTATAATTCCCACTATTATTAAACTTCATTAAAAAGCTCAGACTTACATCTACAATTGCATTTTTTCTTATTTTATTTGCTTGTTATTTTTAGCGTGCCTGAAGTGAGTGCTATCATTGGCCAAATCCAGATATGAGGTTGCAGAGGCAGAAAATTTTCTGTGAAACTGGCAACTCACTGTTCTCTTTTTTTCCCTAATTCCTCCTATCTTTGTCTCTTTTGCAGACAACATTCACCAAGATTTAAACTGACAGTGCTCTGTCCATTTCAGCTATTAAAGAACATACAAACATAAAGATCTCTGTGATCAAAAGCTGAAAGACTACAAATATTCCTGTTGTCTTTCTCAGCCCTACTCCATGTGAGTAGTTGCTAAAGCTGATGCAAGTTCTCCACGCATGCAGCCAGCAAAGTCTCTACGCACAAACAACCAGCACACCTCTGCTTTCCAAGTCTGCAGGGGGGACCACAGTTTAGGAGATACGCATTAAGAACTCTTGTTAACAATTGGCATGGTTCTGGCTTAATCCTTTCCCAGTTTTGCTAAAATCCCTCTTCTTCTGCCTAAAAGCCATGTACTGTAAGGTGATAAAAATGAGACCCTGAGGAAACTTTCTAAAGGACAGGGAGGCAAATATCAAATTACCACGCAATCCTTCTAAGTTACCAAAAGCAGAAATAAAAATTCCACAGGACTACTTCTTATCTTATTAGAACTACTTCCCACTAAGTTTCTTTCCACTCTCAAGATCGAAAGTTTCTTCTACCAGTGTTTTACAACTAGTTGAATATACTGCCAGTGCATTACTGGTATCTCTTCCCTTTCCAATGCCTTCAAATATAAAACACTAAGAAAATCAAGATCAGATACAAACCACAGCCAACACAAAACTACAATAAAACTCCCATGTATCATCATTCTTCACACATAAACATCTTCCATCCTGCTGAGTTGGAAACTTGTTTTGAGGTAGATCTAACTTTGAAGTTCACAAAGGAAGCTCTGACGAATAGCCTGATGCAATTTTAATTCTGTTTTACCATGCACTGCAATCAAATGAACTGCAAATGAGACCATATTGCTGGGCTACAGTTAAAGAGATTTAGGAAGTCCTGAAATACTATATGGCCACATGAATAACTCCCTTAAAGAACATCTCCATGAGGGGAATTTTAAAGAATGTGTAGCAAAAAATATGGAGCTGCCTTTCTGGGGACCTGCAAGATAATTTTAGGTGGAACACCACCTTTCATATGGCATCTAATTATTTTCAAACCTCAACACTATCTTAAGACTGAACAAGACAACTTCTTCCAATAGTTTTTTTCCCTGGGGAAGGCCTAGCTGTCTCCTTCCTCACATTTTCAGAATACAGCCACTTTCCCTGGCTCTGATCCTCACTGACTAGCTGTCAAGCCCAAGCCTTCTGGCCTGAAAGGGTCCCTTCTCTCCACTTCCTGAACCCAAATGCCAGTGATCAGATTTCCTTTTCCCCTCACATTTCCTTCAGCAACAGGACATAGGGAAGCTTTCTGTCCTGCCACAACCAGTTCTACTATACAGGTAATACAGAAACACCACATCATATGGTAGGAAAACTGTAACTCCTTCTCAGGATCGTTTAAACTAGTAAGTATTGAAGCTATCTGAGGAAATGAAAGTTTTAATTTACCAGTCTCTTATGTTTAGTGTTATCTTTTAGTTCCTCTAGAATATGTCAGGAAAACCAAGAAATAATTGAGGAAAGTGATCTCAGTTCCCCACAGGAAGTTTTGAAAACTTGTATGACGATATTAGACCCTTCATGTAAAATAAGAGCTTCTTCCTTAACCTGAGGCTAGACCAAAAGGAAAAATCTTCTGAGATAATAAGACAGGTTTAATATTTTCTCTAGATCGGGCAGATTTCCAAATTAAAAGAAGATATTGCCAGGAAAGATCTACAAATGATCGTGAGTCAATGACTTAAATACAATCTCAATTCATATCAGTTTCAACACCTATATATTTTTTTGACCCACACAGCCTGAGCCATAAAACTGTAATCAGCGTAGAGCTTTTCATGCCAAAGGCAGGGGTAGCTTCATGTGCAATGAACCACTCACATCTAATTGAGACTCCAGATTTGGATTTTGAGAGAGCTGGAAACTTTTATTAAGTACTGGCACTTCTTAAAACTTTATTTGGATTGAGTCAAACTGCATCAACTTTAAAAAAAAAAAAAAAAAAAAAAGATAAAAAAATCAAGGGGATTTTAAAGTTTGCTATGCTGAGAAAACTAATCTTAGCTGAATTCATTCTATCAGCATGCAATCATACTTGCAATCAAAAATGTCTGCAAGGTAACATCTACTGTGAACATAAATCTGTCCATTCTTTCAGAACCCCAAAATAGTCTGTTCCCATAAAATTGGCTGTTCAGTCCTTTAAAGTTGAGAAGAAAATTGCAATGTGTGTGCATACACATACACACACACACAGACAAAAATCCATTTAAATTCAGTTGTAACCACTTAAATGGCTACAATGGTTCATAATCTGAACACTTTTTATTTTTTGTTTTCATATTCTTGGCTGATTAGGTATATACAGCTCCTGGTGTCTTTTAGATCTTTTGGCCACTGTCTGTGCAATACACAGAGATGCACTTTTTGGATGCTTAATTTCAGTTTGCTCTCATTCTGCAAATTGATAAGGAAGCAAAAAATATACACAGTCAAGGACTGTTTTGTGTTCTAAGAGAGCAGAGCTCATTATTTACAGTAGCAGAACCTTTTATGAATACAAGAATAACAACACTTCATATATGACATTCAGTGAAAGAAAGTTTTAAAAACCTGTGCTGTGGGAGATATATTTTGCCACTTACATCTGTTATCATTTTCCCTCTGGTCTTGTTTCTTTCCCTGTGGTTTGCTCGTTTCTGTTTTTGCTGCAGAACTCGTTCCCTGGTGGTGCGGTATTCCAGAGCAAATTCGCTGATGATTTTGCAGAATTTATTGATGTTCACTTCACGTATTGCATAGGGAGGATGGCCCATAAATAACAAAAATGAGTGAAATCTGGAAAACAATGAGTTCATAAATGCAAAGGGAAAAAATCTTTATTGATGGTTTCTGGAAAATAAATAAATAATCAGTGAATTATTTATTACTTTATTAGCTCCCATCATTTCTTCTGTTCTACAGAATTTTCATGGATGCCTTGCATAACACTGGTATGTTTTATAATTAAAACCATGAAAGTCTAGTCTATGATAACTTCATCCCAGTCCACTTTCCCAGGCTGATGCAGGAGATTAAGATGTTTATGGAACTCCATCTACTTTACATGACTAATTTGGCATGTGAACAACCAATTTCATTTCAGTTATAGAAAAAACATTTATTAAGTTTCAATTCTATTTATTTGTATTAAGCAACTTCAAAGAGGCTGCTAGGACGTTGAGGAAAGTCTAGACAAAAAGAATGCAGATTTACGGGCTAGCAAACACAAGAAGGAAAGAATTTCTGGTTCACAAAACTGACCATAAAATTATATTATCTAGTAAGTACTTTAGTTTGGGATACTCTCAATTCACAGTTTTACTGCTTCTGTGGAATTCAGAGCTTTCACACTATTTGCCACTTTTACTATTGCTTCTATACTGCATGATTTACAATAGTGCACTGAATGTTTAAAAATGCATGGGAATTCATTTTAACTGCATCTACATCCCTGGTAACAAAATATCTTCCCAGTCCTAGAAAGACGCAAGTACATGGACTCATTTTTTTGAGAATTATAATAATCACTTTAGGACATAATAGGAAAGTTAATTTTTCTCTTGTTTGCACAATGCATATGATAAACACAACCAAAAACTGGTGAATTCACTTCCCTTTCACTGCAGTTGGGATTTCTGCTTACTTATGACATGAAAATTAAGTCATTATGAAAACAATGGAAGAGCAGAATTAACTTCTGAAGCATATATCCACAAATATGCCCAACTATGTCCAGTTCTGGGCTTCCCAGTTCAAAAACGACAAGGAACTACTGGAGAGTGTCCAGTGGAAGGCTATGAAGAGGATTAGGGGACTGGAGCAACTCTCTTATGAGGAAAAGCTGGGAGAGCTGGGCCTGAAGAAGAGATGACTGAGAGGCGATCTTAATGCACACAAATATGTTACGGGTGGGTATCAAGAGGATGGGGCCGGAGTCTTTCCAGTCATGCCCAGCAACAGGATAAGAGGCAATGGACACAAACTGAAACACAGAAGTTCCATCTGAATTTGAGGAAGAACTTCTTTACTGTAAGGGTGTTAGAGCACTGAACAGGCTGTCCAGGGAGTCTGTGGAGTCTCCCTTTCTGGAGACATTCAAAACCTGCCTGGACACCTTCCTGTGTAACACACTTTAGATGAACCTGCATTAGCAGGGATGTTGGACTAGATGATCTGCAGAGGTTCCTTCCAAGACTAATGGTTCTGTGATTCTGTGAAATTTGGGATCATCTGATATCCAGATCCTAATTTTGACCACAGCAATTTAGAAATTATTCAGAAGCTGAAAAACCTCTCAAAATTTCATTAATAAGCAGGTACATAGATAAATTACTCAGATGACTTAAAGCTATATTTGTGAATCTGAAAATAAAAAGCTCAGGTATCCTGCAGAAGTATCAAGACTATCTACATTTAAAGGCACTAGAGCTACTGTTAACTCCACTGGAAGAAACTAAAGCCAAGAGCAAGTTCTAAGGACAGGAATCTTCTGCTGTATAGGTGTAAAGCACAGAGTTGTAGATCTTGCAAACAGGTGCGGGGCTGCATATAGAAAAATTCATTATATAAGACTCATTTCAACCTCTGCATATGACAATTTTGTCATTAGAACTTCTTTTTTTTTTTTTGGGCTGGTTGCAAGGAGAATGCTGTTTTCTGCTAGGGGAATGTTGAGTTTTGTGGAAAATGTGCTCGGTTGTGGAGAATGTGGCATCTG
>JANRGW010011922.1:0-28676 GCA_024733675.1 Psilopsiagon aymara
GTGGTGAGGCACTGGAATGGGTTGCCCAGGGAAGTTGTGAATGCTCCATCGCTGGCGGTGTTCAAGGCCACGTTGGATAGAGCCTTGGGCGACATGGCTTAGTGGGAGGTGTCCCTGCCCATGGCAGGGGTGTAGGAACTGGATGATCTTAAGGTCCTTTCCAACCGTAACTATTCTATGATTCTACGATTCACTAACTGGAAAGATGGGGTTTATTTGTGGGGTCGAGCTCTACTTGTCACAATGTCCCTCCAACAGTCTGAACCAGCTGTCTCCACAGACCAAGCCCTCAAAGCAGAGACACATCCAGCCCCAAGGGCAGCACAGGATCCATTTCTTTAAAGCAACAGGCAGGGCCAGAATCTGCCCTATAATTTATTTTCTCCCCCGCTTCCTCCTATTACACACCTGTGTCCAGTTAAACTAATTACAGTCCTTCCCCCTCCTCTGGCATCCGGGGGTTCAGACCCTGTCCCTGGAGGCAGCTGCTCCTCCAGCAAGAGCTGCTATCCTGAAGCTGCAGATGAGCCCATGTGGTAGCAGCAGCCCCTGCATGGCACAGGTTTTTCTCAGACACATCTGCCAGGGAGCCAAATGAGCCAGATGTGTGGAGAGCCAGGGATCTGGAAGGCAGCTTCCCCGGCTTCCTTCCCCACATATCAATGAGTAAGCACTGCAAGCCTCAAGCCTGCTCACAGACAGCACTTGCCAAAGCTTCTAGTGCCATTTCTAGACAGCTGCAAATATTTCACCCACAGTGTTCCCCAGCAGAGTTGTCAGGGGCATAGAAGACAGGACAATGGCTGGGAGAAACAGGAGTACTGAAGGAACTGCAAGCAAACCTCCAGGAGTCCCCCACTGCTGCCTGTCTGAAACCATCTTCTTCCCTAGCAGTCCAAGGCTGTTGAGTTTGGTCCCCACTAACATCAAGTGACAGCATCATACCCAGCCTCTCCTCCTGAGAAAGAAGGAGGGAGCTGAGAGGCAATAGAATGGGATGCTGATTGAGAGAGCCCATCTGCCTCAGGACACGATGGGTGACCAGATAGCTCCAAGCAGACACCATGCAGTGAAAGTGGCCAAGCTCCATGTGCAACCTTACCTCCAGCTGCTCACCCAAGCCCAAATGCCAGTCCACTGGGATGCACATTGCGCCCCTCAGCACCCACTGAAAGTTACAGATTGCTAAGAGCCCCTCCTCTCCCCCTTTCTCCTCACCCTTCTCATTATACTGTGGTGTTTGCCCAGCACCAGCTCACAACCCAGGGACCCCAGCACTAGTATGAAGAGGAGAGGACACCAACAGGGCTCTGGAGGGAAAGCTTGAAAATACAGCTTGAGAAAAGCCTGAAGACTTAAGAACCAAACATGTATTTAGACCTTTAGCTGCCCAGTGGATAAGGAAAGATTCTTGTATACAGACACCTCAGAAAAAGCAATTGGTGGTGGGGGGGGAGGGAAAGATTAGCAATAACTACTATTCAAAACCACATTAGCAGTGCAGAGGCAAAGATGAGCCTTTGGAAACCAGAAGACCAATTCAGCCAGCCCCAAACACAGCAGCATGCCTGTTGGGGAGCTGCTGTGGCTGCACTGCCTGCAGCCACATGTCCCAAGCATCAAATGGTACTGGGGGAAACCCAGCAATACAAAGATCTCCATCTTGGCATCCAGCTCTGGATAGAGAAGGAAGAGAGTGAGAAAGGGGGGGAAAAACCCAAATAGTTTAGGAAAAATAGGGGAAAACAATGATATGACACAGCTTGGTCTTAAATGTAATGTCACTTTTCCCCTTCCTACATCTATGCCATAAGCAGATACTGACAGATAAAAATGAAATTGCCAACCGGCATCTCGAGGCCTCTCTGTCAGTTGTCATTACAGGACTGTTTGCACTGGAGGCAGAGTAAGGGACACAACACAACAGACACGCACTTCAGCCTTCCTCTGGGCTAAGCAGCAGCTGAAAAACAACTCAAAAGGCACACTCAAAAAACCGAACAATAAACAAATGCTGGGTTTATTAACTAGGATTTTATCCTCTGCTGTGATTCTCGAAGAGGCTCAAAACAACAACAAAAAAGGTCTGTCATTTCCTCTGACTACCCTACGTGTTCATGTAGTCTCTGCACCACAGTGGTTATCGGGAAGGGTTCTAAAGCTAATATTTTGTCACCCTGAGGGTCTGTAGGACAGATGCAGTGATTAGAAAAGAAAAACAGAAACTTTCCATTTCAATACATGTTGAGTGGATGTTTTTCCTCAACAGTTATAGTATGCACCTATGAGTCAAAATGTCTAGGGATTATCCTTTTTAACACTGATGCTGTCTGAAAGGAGCAAGCTTCTTTTCTACTCTGCAGCTCCTCTGTTCACTGCAACAAGACAGTAAATGCTACTTATCAAGATCAGAACATGTTAACATGATCCAAAGCACCCTAGGGCCATCTGGAAGAAAAGAAATTGTTGAGAGCCAGGACTTGGGGCAGTTTCTTCAGGCGCTGCAAGCCCAATTTACAAAGGAAGCTAAATGAATTGTATAATGGAGTTTTTCAATGATCTATAGTCCCTTTTTAGCCACCTACATCCAATCTGAGCATTTGCAAAAGAGAAGGAAGAGAGAACATAAGAACCTCAAATCCAAGTGCTGAAATCCTGAAATAAAGCACGAATGCCCAAACCCTTCTTAAAAAAAAAATGTTTCCTTCATATGTCACATTTCCATACTTGCTAGTGGGGAAAGGTTCCTTAGATGAACTCTAAACAATCTCTGTCAATCATTCATTAGAAGAGATGAGTATCTTGAATCATCATTTTGCAAGTTGAAAACAGTCTTGTCTCATGTTTCTGAACAACATTTGAACTGAATTCACAAGAACTGCCTCAGAAACAAGTAGCATCTCACACTAACGTAGGTTTAACTAATTCAGAGTCAACAAAAACTTCTTTATAGAAATTTTGTGGGCTGAAGGTTGCTAATGACTTTCTGAAAAGTTTTGGAAAAGAAAGGAAGTTTTAATGCAAGAAAATTCAAAACAAACCAGCAGATCTTACGAGGACTATTCTAACACTTAATGAACTGTGCACTCAGGAAAGTATCAATAAGTCAATGACAGAGAGTGAACCTCAAATAAATCAGCTATTGATTCCCAGAAAATTCAATTCAAGCAAGGCAAACAGAAAAAAACTGCTGCAGCTGAAAGTCATCTATCTTTATTCTACAAACACTTTGAAGGTCATGTATGTGTGGGGCAGAAGTGCTGTTCAAGTTACAAAGGAGCTGGAGAACAGTTTGAGGCACTTCAGTCTAAATACTGGAGCCCCACAAGGCAGTGTCAAGCCTGGTAAAGTGCTATCCTTGCAGAAAACTGTCAAGGCTCTCACTTTTGTTTCAGCTCTTGATCAGAGCACATCATCCTTCACAACCTGAATCCAGCCTTCTCTCAATGCATTTTGATAAAACAGAAACATCTGTTTCTGCTATCTTGACTAGCCAAAGAGAACAGGGACAGCAACTGTATTATTTATGACTGTTTAAAACATTTTCTGTTTTTCAGTAAAATGCTCAGGGTATGTTTTTTCTGCCTCACTAAACACCTCCCTGAAGACAGATTTCATGAGTGGCTATGGAAAACAAGATTCAGGCTTAAACAGTCTGACCAGCAAAGAGCCACACACAGCATTACTCCTTCCCTGAGATACAAGTGTCTAAACATAAAGCTGGGAAACCAGACGTGGGTGCGTCTTCCCTGAAACCCAGCAAGACCCACCCCATAGCTTTGCACTGTGTTGTAACCCATGGCAATGCTAGTAGGAAATGAAGATTAGCAATGCTCTTTCAGGGTAACCAGCATAAACATGAATTACAGCAACAGAAAGCAGAAAACTCAGAAACTATGATTAAATCCATCATCACACACACACCCCCCGCAACCTTCAATGATGCACTCAGAGCCTGGAGCACAGACTTACCAAGCTGCTATCAACACACCAGGTGCTAGTCAATATGACTTTTTCACATTTACGTACATACACACTTAGACTTCCAGTACAGTAAGCTTCTATCACTCGCTGTTGCCTCAATGTAAGTACTAAATAAAGAATTTAATGAGGGTTGCACGTATGTACATGCAAGTCTTACCAGGGAGCTTACTTTACAGGGTAATGTCAACGCACTGCAGAAGCTCTTTCAAAGAGAAACAGCTGTGGTACAGGTTTGACAGTCTCAGATAACAGGCAAAAATATGCCTGAAAAGCGAATTTAAAATCAGAAGACAAAACTGTGAAGATACAGGACAGCATTTTTTGGTTTGGCACAAAGTTCAGCTTCATTAACCCTATTTGAGGCCTCTATGTAAATGCACAGGAAGACACTGGTGAATCAGATCCTCTTTTATACACGTTATGTGAGAATATAACAGCTAAGCATCGGGAAGGCAGAATTGTGACTGCAGTGTCACACTGCAGAACAAGTAGAGGCAGACCTTGCTAATGAAGTAGGAGACCAGTGTATGAACTTCTATGAGAAAACTCTTGTCCTTTAACTAAAACAACTGAATAAATGGGAGAAACTGACACAGGAAGAGGCTCTTTGGATCAGAGGTGAAAAACAAGCAACTATCAAACACAGAAAAAGAAATCCACTTATACTGGTATACTAAACAAGAGAAAAGAAACTTGGTTGAAATAACCCAAGAGTATGCCAGGGCATCCTGGCATGTGTTTGCTTCTGTGCCAGGGCATCCTTCCTCAGTCCTGACAGATGAAACAACGCACATTTTGACTCAGTTCTTGCCTCAAACCACATGCACACACATTTCCTAGGATACCAGGACTCCTGCAATAGAAATACTTCTAAGCATGTATTTGCCTTTTACCAATACAAACTGGTATCTAAGGTCTGGCTCTCACTTTGCCTTCCCCTTAGAAATACAGGAGTTATTTTTCCACCCAAGAAAAAGGAAACACACAATGAGTCACTAGGAAGGGAATGAGTCAGTCTGCTTCAGATGCTCGAGCCTTGTGATGATAAATGACAAACCACCCTGGAGTCTCCTCCTCACACTCACACAGCCTGCAGCGAAGGAGGCCAGATCCCATGCTGCACCACAGGGCTTTTGGAGACATCATCTCCTGCTGCAGCCTGGGACCCAGGACAGCTCTCACCTTCAAAAGCCCACAAGCAAATTTACGCTTGTAAGTTACATGAGAAAAGCAAAAGTGAATCTGAAATCTTGATGAAAGCAATCTGTCTTTCCACTGGAAGGGACAGAATACCTGCAGTGGAGTTATGAAAACACCTTTCTAACAGCCTGTTTCCAACAAGAAATAAGTGGCACATATCACTGCATCCTAACAAAGCCTGACAAAGACCAACATGAAAAACCAAACAGATTGTCTCTTACACAGAGCAACTCTCTACCTAAAGGTTTTCAAAGTATTTTCACTTTGTTGAAGTGCTTCAAAGATGTACAACCAAAAGTTATCAGTGATGCTTTGCTTAGAACACAGAAATGAGTAATTTGCAGCGCCATGCTTAAAACATGCTTAGCCATGCTTGGTGCAGAAGGTTCCTCTTGCACACAAATGCCAAGCTTTGGAAGCAAGCTTCCCTCTCTACACTGAGGAAAACTCAAAATTTTATTATGGATATGTAAGGTGTAGTACTTTGGGACTCCACTCCCAAAAGAGGCACTCTCTCAGGGCAAACAATGCATCCAGGTTTTGAATAAAGTGAAAAACAGACTTTGAGCCATGGCTTTGTACCTGGCTTCTGCAATGGTTCCTTGACACAAGGTGAAAACTGGAAACAATGCCAGGTTACCTTGCACCCTACTGAATACACTCAGCAACTTTCAGGTAGGTGACTCCAATTTCTTCTTTGTTTTCTACCATCCAAAGGAATGGATGAGTTGGGAACTGCTGGGGCAGTCATTAATAATTAGCTAAGGGGAGAGAGGTAACGTAGCCTTTTTTGTTATGCTCCATTACATTTTGGTCTTTATTCAAATATTGGTCAATGTATTATTTTTTTAAATCAGAATTGAAATCTCTTCAACATACTATAAGAGCCTTGATTCACCTACATTATTATCTATTTGCAGAGAGATATGCAGCAGATCTGACAGAATGAGCCTCTGTTTGACAAACAGGTCTCGGCCATTCTCTCAAGCTTTTATCCATTTTAATGGTATATGCTTCACACTGAAATTCAGCCTTGAAGATGTTAATTATTATTGGTGTTCCACTGCCCTTCAGGTGTTCTACACTGAACCCTGATGAAACAGATAATGTGTTTTACTCTACACTGCAAAGCCTACCATGAACAGAGTTGAGTTTGGGCTGCCTTTTTAACCATTCAGTGCTCTGAGGGTGCATATTTGGTTGATACACATCTTTGAACTCACCTTGCTCTTCCACTTAGGCAGCATTATCTTTAGTCACTTAATTTGCTCAAACTCATACAGCCAAAGAGTGTGCCTTTCACCACAAAAGCCTCCCAAGGTTCCTTGGTGAATCAGCTCTTACATATGGATTTTCTCCATGACAGGAGACATTACAAGCTCCACATCTGGATTCAACATCTGCTGCTGCTGCTCTAAGCAGAACTACAGCAAGTACTTCTGGCAGGCTGTCACCACTTTTTGCCATGAATCCTTTCTTCATCACTCCAGCCAGTATAAATATTCCAATCTGTAAAGCACTTCAGCACCTCTTTCAGCAATGACTTTGGGCATATGACTATCAATTCTCCTTCTCATCTTTTCTCCCCCCATTCACTGCTTCTTTGTGCTTTATTCAGATTTTCTACTACTGCTTTGTCTGGGGACTTTTAAAGGAGGTCCTGTTTAGTTTGGCTCATTTCTCTTCTTCCATCCCACATCCACACAGTCATCACTTATCTGTATTAAGATCTGCACACCTAAAAACCATTTACTATAACTATCGCTCCCACAATACTGACTGAAAATACACCAACAGCCTTCCACCCAAGCAAAATACCTATTAGCTTTTTGCTGTTGGTTTCCCCTGTGCCTTTCAGGATTTCGACTTCCACTGAGTTTTCATTTTCAGCATTTGCACTTGCTGCAACTCTTGTCTACAGAGGATTAACAGATGTGCCAAGTGTCCTTGAGAGATGGTCTAAATTTCTGAGAATGGCCAATCTGGTTCCTTCTTCTCTGCATAGAAAATTGCTTTCTGGAAACTTCTGTTTGCAAAGAGCATTCCAAATACATGGTATGAAACAGATTTTTTTTAATTACATCACTTCATCAGGTCTGAGCCACCAACATTTCACTTCTCCAAAAATTACATGTACTTGGATTTTAATTAATCACCTGCACAGCTTTTTAGTGCAGCTACATCTTATTGCTCTGAAATCCAGCTCCCAGTGCTTTGCTTTTAGAGAGCATTTTCTGGGATCCTAGCATCCATCTGCTAAGGCAGAGTCAGTCACTTTGGACCTCTGTCTGGGAGAATAGCAACACTTGCTTCTGAGCAAGAAAGGCCATACAACACTGACACAAGGTGAGCGTGGCCAAAGACCTATTAAACTTAAGGCTCAAATCACACCTACAACTCAACAGGAGCAAAGAGCTTTGCACAAAGGTTCTCCTATCAAAATTCCTTTCTCTCATTCACCACCTCTACTTACATATAAGTAATATAAGACTAATAGAAATCTGTAGAGGAAAAAATATTTGTGGAAAACTGAAACTCCTTGCTTCAGTAGCACATTGCTCCTGCAGCATGGAGGAAAGGAGTAAGTATGCCAACACCAATGCATTTCAGGTTTTTCCATATGCAGTCCTTGAAGTTCTCCAATGAGATGCAGTTAGTTAAGAAGTTTCAGATTTGGTCTAACAGCACATACAAATTTGCTTACTTTAAATCACTTTTTTTTCCAGACTCTTTTGAAATTGCCTACAGCTTCAGGGAGCTACAAATGCAAGGCTGGAAACCACTGTGCATGAACAGCTATTTCCAGACACTGCTGTAGATCCCACATGGTGTTGATGTATTCATCAACTAAACTCAAATATTGCCAAGTTACATCAAAACCAAAACTTACACAATAGAAACTTAAGGGATGAAAAGAACGACTGAAACTGGTTGCCATGATCACATACCAGGGAGAGCAGTAGGGAAAGAACAAAAGAAGAAATTCCTAAATACAATGGGGACAACATGAATTAAGCTTCCAGCTC
The DNA here is from genome assembly GCA_024733675.1 of Psilopsiagon aymara. Taxonomy (NCBI): domain Eukaryota; kingdom Metazoa; phylum Chordata; class Aves; order Psittaciformes; family Psittacidae; genus Psilopsiagon; species Psilopsiagon aymara. The sequence goes on from JANRGW010011922.1 coordinate 8,211, forward strand.
ATTACATTAGCACTAACCTATATTCAAATAACCTCCTAAATTTCATCTTCAGTGCTACATGCAGCAGGAAAAGCACGGCATGTTAAAACATTACACTTATAAAAGGAACACCCTCATCTGCCAACCAATATTGTATACTCATCGTAACAAATCAGCATTAATGCCCTGCATCCTCTCAGCCAACACAAAGCAAATGCTGGCCTATTTTAGCATTGTTCTTTTACCTTAGATACAGAAGTAGCATGCACAATTCACCAATAAAATGGATTACATTCTAGTTCTTCACCTCAACATCAGTGTCATTTATTTTACATGAAATTAGCAGAGGTTTGAGGTTTTTTATGAACAAAATACATGAAAAATTCACCGTGGCAACGCGCAAAATGTACCAAAATGGGCAAATTTTTCCAGCATGAAGCCCTCATCCAGGAATCCTAGGAATATTCATCAGTTTAAACTACTATTTTTACAGCCTCCTAGGCCTACTGTAGACAGTGCTGATGAGGTCCAGATGCCAAAACAAATGCTAATCTAATGATTCAAACCTAACATCTTTTCTGTTTATAACAAAACACGCAAGAAGGCATCTTGCACTTACCTGGTTGGCTTATAGAGAAGACCTGAATTCAAGGTTGCATACTTTGTCAGAGATTAGGTTCAAATTAGGTCCCACTTTGCTCACAGGTCTGCATAGAGATCCTAATGTAACCAACAGCACATCAAACAGCAAAGGATGCAGATAAGTGGGTGGGTCGAGAAGAGCTCAGCATGGACCAGGATGACTCAATGGGTGATCTTTAAAAATTCATGTGGCTAAATGAGTAAACAGGGGTGCTTGGGGAATAGAACTGGTTGTCACACCAGAAGGGTGGGTTCTGTATTGAGTAAATAATATATGACTACCATCCCGTTAGAGGTCTAAGAACGCATCAGCCTTTTGTAAATATTTTACATATGACATTCGCTGATTTCTCAGATCATGGGCCACATTCCAATTGCAATCATGGAGCCTGAAAAGAGTAATCAGGCCATGCTAATAACAGTAAACAAGGAAGCAAAAGGCAGAGCCCAGAACTGAGCTGCCAAACACTTCGGACTTCCCCATGGAGAACTGGCAATTTCAGACCCTGTAGGTCAGCCAGCTGATAATGATCCTATAAAGCCACGCTATAAAAAAAGAAAGACTGGTTTAGTTCAATGGCAAAACCATGAGAAAAAAATTCTTTTGATTTTTTCTTAAACAAAGAGTTTATCATCATCTTCCCCCAAAAAGAAGTTTTGAAGTTTTTTCCTCTTTCATTTTCCTGATTTTTTTTCTATCACAATGTAGATACAAAAGCAAGAAACTATGAAACTGTTAATTAAACTGTTATTTGAAGACAGTAATTAAGAGTGCTGGACGGAAATGGTGTAACCACCAGGATATAAATCCACTTTGGCAGACTGTCTTGGGCAAGTAGGACAGCTCTGCAAGATAAACAGAACACCAATTCCAAGCAACCCCACAGATCAGTGCCATGGGCTGAGTCACAAGTTGACTTCTACCTCACTGGGAGCCACCTGAGGAACACCAGTTCCTCATCTCACTTGGGTAAAACCAGGCAGGATCCTCTGTTTCTATTTCCTTAAGCAAGCAAAATAATGTGTGGGTTGTCAGCACAGACTTTGCAGATCTAACCTGGTAAGAAGGGAGAATGATGTTTCAAAATCACTCTCTATGTAACTTGTTCAGGTATTTTTATATATTCAGATAAAGCTACTAACTGAATTTAGCAGTATTTTATAGGGACCCCAAAACTGCTTTTGCCAGTGCAACTTTTCACTCTTCAAAGAGGTTTTACCCACATGTACTGCTGTGATAAAACCACTGATGGCTTGCTGAGCATGAGCTGACATCTATGCAAACCAAGGCCAGAGAGGGTGAATACAAGCATGGTTTCAGGGGAAAAGACAAAGAACAGAAAAGCAACCTGTGTTATTTTGAAAACAACCTAGTCTGCAACAGGAGATAGGAAAAAGTTAAGATTCAGAAAAGAAGGTCACAAAGAACAAAAAGTTGAATAAGACAGAAAAAGGTCAGTTAAAGTATTTTTTAATGGAATCTATTCTAACACTAACAGAGGAAGTTGAATTGGAATACTAGTGCTTTATACAGAGAAACAGCCTGGTTATTAAATAAAACAAAACACCAAAAGGCAAAGGATTTGACTCACTGTGGAGTCATGCCTGACTGAAAATGTTTAATTAAGATTCCAGGGCTAGTCCAAAGCCACCAGAGACAGCTTTAAACAAAATCAAGCGTTCCTCTAGAACCACCAAAGCTTGTATGTTCTTAGCGGTGTCCTGGAGGTGCTGAGTGCTTACACTGAGCTTGGGATGAAAGAAAAATAATATATAGAAAAATAAAATCCTTTTCATTTCATCTGAATCCATGTAACAAAACATTCCCTGGAAGCCTCTGCTTGACAGCAGAACCTAAAGCAACTCAGACCAACACAGAATCTCTTAGCTCTCAGCACTCCCTGTGCCCAAGGATGTAAAGGTAACATAGAACCAGAGGTTTCAGCACCAAAGTCCACATCCAAAGCTTCTGTTCTGCATAAAAAATTTGGAAGTCTTGGATTTATGCAATTGCACTACCTCATTCTCACTGAGAGAGGTTCCAGAACACAGCAGCAATGACAAAATTTGGATCGCTAATGAAGAAAAACTGCTTTCTGAGCTTTTTGGATCCTGCCAAAAGAAAGACGCATCCATTATTGCCAAATGTTTCGTTCTTTGCAATTTCTAAACAGACGTGCCTGTTCACTGCACCAATCTTTAACTGGCTCTGATACAGCCCACAAAACTGTCTTACCGGAAAGGGAAAGTAGAAGGAAGAAACTTATTCAGAAGCAGATAGTAGATCTGCTTCTTACTGAAGCTCATCAGTTCTGATGGAGTTGGGGTAGGGTCACACTGACAGCTGAGAGGTATACCTGGCTGTGACAGTGCATGGTGTCAGCAACTCTGACTTGTTCTTGCCCACGCCTCCCCAGCAGCTCATCATATCGGCCTACTGGCCCAAGGCTTAAACTCACTAATGACTACTTGGGATGCATGTGTACACCTGATGAATTGCCTCATCAAACAGGCAAGTGACAGAGCTAGCAGAGGAGTGAAGCGGGAGCAGATAAGACCTGGGCAAAGACAACTTATGCAGATAACATGCTCTAGATGATATACAGATAACTAACAAACAGAAAGAGTTCAAACAAATGAACAGACTCTCTCTTCACATGCACATTTAGCTGTTTCACACTCAATTCTTTCCACAGCATTTCCCTACGCCCTCCAACTGTGACCTCCTGATGGTACCATTCTGCTTGTCCTCACCTCCTGGCTGTCACGCTGTAGACCCATACTGCAGTACCTGTAATGCATCACACAGGTGAGGAAAGGCAAAATGATGATTAGTTGTGATGAGTTTTTCCCTGTGTCCAAGAGGGACAGAAAACTCCCATCTCCCTTTCAGCTCTGCCAATGACTTAGTTTTGAAAGCTGTATCTGTAAGGGTGATTTTAAAGTGTAACTGACAGTTGCTTCTAAATGCTTCTAAAAACATTCTCTGCATTGGCTTTCCCTCACTGTATTAGCTAGCCATAAGCACATTAGCTCTATGCATGGGCACAGCAGCAGCTAAAAGTAACTATATCTTACCAATGCTGTCATCCTCTTGAGGCTAACAAATCCTGCCCAGTCTTGAGAGGGGGCAGCATGTCCTTACTCACAAATGCTACAACTTCAAACACAGGAAAAGTCTTCAGCTTCAAACATTCATCTTTTATCTCCACAGCAATGTTTCTCTTTTGCCGGATATCTGTGCCACTTGCACTTTTTTATTCTTACTGAGGTCTCTTCTTAAAATGCTTACAAGTACACAAACAGCTTCACCTTCATCTTCAAGGAGTCTTTTAAGCCTCAAAGACTGGAGATTTTCAGTACAATGACGTATTTTGCACTTCCAAGTTACAGTATTCAACAAAACCCCATTTTAAAACAAGTCCCTTCAGCCTGACCCTCAGGCTTGAAAGGAAGTGATATTTAGGCTTTGATCCACAATCCCAACTCACAAGTCAGCTTTGGAACTGGATCTAAAATGATCGAGGATCAATCAATTTCAAACACAACCCAAATCGTCAATCTTGCACTAAGATCTGCTCTGCAGAGATTAACACTGTATACATTGACATAAATTTAAATTCTCTTTCAGGAGACTTAACTTTTTACAGCCAGATCACTTGACAAACTTTCCACTTTGGAAACTTTTTGGAAACATGCTTACAGATACAGCTGTGGGAAGTGGAGACTCCCATTAAGGTTTGGCTCCACCAGAATTCCAAGCTGAAGATGAAGTTCTTTGATGCCATAAAATATGTCTCTTTCAGACTAACTTAAATCAGGAGAATTTATTTAGTACTACATGAAGATAAAACAAGATGCATTTTTTTCATGTCACTGACGTATCTGTGTTCTTCCCTCTCTTCAAGATAAGAGAACTGGCAACCCCAGTAGCCTGCAGCTTACTTCTAGCATTGTAACAGTCACTGGCAAAGCCAAGCAGCGTGACTGCCTATGCTACTGCTGTTTTACAGCAATGATGTAAAGCCTAAAATTAAAACATTAAAACAAATATCACTTGTCAGTCTTGCTAGAAGTTCTAAGAAATTCTTACAGCTTTCACATCTTTTTGGCCATTCTGACACATAATTACTTACGCTTCTCAGTCCTATGCACAGATGGAAATGTCTTCCTTAAGATACTGCCCCTGAATAACGTATTTCAGTAAAAGGAAAAAGGGGGAAGCAGTCAAGCACAAGACAAATTACAGCCAAGAATACCTGGTGGTAAACCACAAACACTAACAATATTAATCAATAATACATCATAAAAACAAAATCTTTAAGAGCAGAAGAAGCAGTATACTTATAAGACAAGGTTAATAAAATGGAGAGACATAACTGAGAATTAGGGAAACTCACCCTTACTATAGGAGAGAAAAGACTCTCACTTCTATCTGTTACCTCCCAATTTAATTTGAAGTATTTGTTAGCACCGATAACCCAACCCTAAGGTAGTGCCTGGCAGAGTGAAAAGCACCTGACAGGTAACATTGCAAAAGAACATCCATTTGCAAATTAACTAGAATACATGGGAAAAGGATAAAAATGTAAGTCAATATTTATGATTCCAATTCATTATTTATGATTCCAGTTTATTATTCCAATACAAACCATAGAATCGGCACAAGTTAGGTGTCACTTCTTGGCTGAACTCACGTATGTTTATTCTACTCACTCCCCTGGAATTGCAATTCCCTCTAAATAAACCAACCTTCTGCAAGGAAAAGAGGAAGGAAGTCCCAGTGAGCATCAGCCCCCTTATTCCATACTTGAAAAAACGTTTCTCCTGCCTTAACATCAAGCTGCAAGTGGTGGGTCCAGTGGTGCATCCACAGGTTCCAGTGGTGTTCTTTATTTAATGAAAACATTTATTTGAATAAGTTCGGTAATCTTTTAAATTATACTTAAAATCTGACTTGAAAAACTACCTAGTGACATTTCTAATCTACTAATGCCTATGAATTACAGTATTTGAAAATTCAACATTTTAAAGCACAATCTAAAAAGCCAATTAGGCATGTGCTTTGATCAGGTTTTGCCTGCTTCACCATCAGTCCCTGCTCAGCTCGGGAGGCATACCAACATTAACTGTAAAGAACAGCCCAGCAAGGAGCAGTACACTGGCATAGCTTGCATGCCAGCAACACCTCCAGGGATCGGGTAGCCATAACTTCTCTGGGCAACCTGCTCCAGTGCCTCACCACCCTCACAGTGAAGAACTTCTTCCTAATGTCTCATCTAACTCTCCCTTCTTTCAGTTTAAAACCATTCCCCCTTGTCCTGTCTCTACAAGCCCTTGTAAAAAGTGCCTTTCCAGATTTCTTGTAGCTCCTTTAGGTACTGGAAGGTTGTTCTAAGGTCTCCCCAGAGCCTTTTCCAGGCTGAACAAGCCCAACTCTTTCAGCCTGTGTCCATGGGAGAGTTGCCCTCTAGAACACTGTTATGACTCCCCCTGGACTTGCTCAAGCAGGTCCATGTCCCTCTTCTGTTGGGGTCTCCAGAGCTGAACTCTGCACTGCAGGTGGGGTCTTGCAAGAGCAGAGTAGGGCAGGAAAATCATCATTTGACCTGCTGGTCCCTGAACTTGACAATGTCTTTTCTTGTTAGGAAACAGCAAACCCACTTACCAAGGGGCACAAGAAGAGAAGGGAACTGAAATGGCTACTACACAAATTAAACATGTGAACAACAGTTGTTTGCTTGAAGAATCAGCTCCTTTAGCTTCCATTCACATGGTATTTGATCTGGTGGAGGTGCCATTCTTACATACCTTCACCTGAGGACAATGTGAGTACATTTTTCCAGCTTGGTATGTAACTATGTGACTCTTAAAACTGCCTACAGCTAGAAAAGATGACAAACATGTCATAACCATGCTATTTCCAGCAAGGAAGTTAAACATGAAAAAAACTCCACATACGTTTTTAGGCTGGAATTGAAATTTTAAAGTAGACCCTCTCCTGAACATTTGAACACAGATGTACTGTGCTGGCAACCCCATACCAGCCACAACTTGTGACAAAGCAACATTTATCATAATTCAACACAAAACTAATCTCTGACAGATGAGCAAGACACAAACAAGCCCCAGAATTTCAGACACAGCTACCTTTTTCCTACGCTTGTTTGGCTGTGAGGGGGCACAGAGCCTTACAGATGAGCAGGGGAGGGAAGAGGCAGGAAGGGAAGTATTCCAACATGCCTTGAAGTCCTGACAGTACCTCTTCAAAAAGCCTTACTGCAGTTCATAGAGTACAGCTGTTAGTTCTGTGCAGTTGTGGGAAACAGTCACACCTGTTCAGCAAGATATATGGGAAGCTTTTTGTTTATGCTTCCAAGACTGAGGTAGAAAATACCCTTTAAAACATATTAAGTACCATCAGTTTACCCCCACCCCTTGAACAGCACTGCATGAAGAATTACTTCTGATGCCTCAGACCTCCAGAGGAGCTGAAAAAGATGGCAGGTTTAAACCTAAGACTGTTCTCTGAGCAGTAAATCAAAGCAGTTACAAACATTCATGAAATTCTGTATAAGAGATCCCTGTTTAAAGGGAAAAATACTAGCAATGTCCCATTGCCACCACAGAGAACACAGAGATCTAAAAGGTGAGGATCTGGAAGCCCCCCACACATCACTGACATTACCTTTAGTCATGGTGATACGAACTTTGACCTTAAAATTGTGATAAACTAAGAATGAGCAAAGTGCAAGGACAAAATATTTTACAGAAGGCGGTATTTTAATTCACAGATATATTAATCATGGGTGAGAAAAAACAAGATGGGTCATGCACACCAGCCTCGATCAACACGTAAGAGCTTTGCCGACATAGGAAAGCAGAAGGAAAGTATAGGAAAGCTGACCACAGAAAAGGTGGGGGTTACTGCATGCGCTCTTCTCTCCTTTTTACTTTATTTTTGTAATAAATTTAGATTTGCCAGCAAAACCTCTCATAGACCTGGACACAAAGCCAAAAGAAAATAAAAGGGGAAGAGGCAGGCCTTTTTGTCACCTGCACTGATCACCAATACTGGAAAGGTTCAGCACAATGCTACCTAGAGTAACACAGGCCTGCTGTTCCAGAAGAAAGATTTCTAAGCACAGGCATAGCCTCCATCTCAATTTGTCTTCATCCAAACCATAACATAACACCACAGACATTTGTCTAGTGGCATTGCCGTGACACTTCCACCTAGACAAGCGCTTTTCTGTGTTGAGCACTAGATAGAAGATAATCTTTTCAGATGAAGAAAAGGCTGCCTGTTGTTTAGTGCAAGGGAGAAGGCAGCTGAAGAATAAACTAGCTGAAACGCTGTCTGCATCAGGCAGGAAAGAACTGGCAGGAGAAACCCAGTTTCCTGAGCTGCACTGTCCATCTTCCATTAGGCAATGCTACGTTTCTAGTCAACCAAGCAACGTGCATCTCTCAAGCAATGGAAACATCAGAGATACCAGATGTTTCCAATGCAGCAAAGTTCACAGCACACAGCTTGGAAAGGTAGATATTTCACTGCTTGCTTCCAAGCTCCACTTACGCAACCTGAGTTCAAGCTGGGTGCACAATGCTGAAGCCACTAACTAGAACTACCCCCCAAGAGATAGTGAGGGCCTTTGATGCTTTTCCTTCAAGTATGCCTTCAAATTCAAATCAAGAAAAGAAATTGTTTTTCATTCAACATTTGTCAGGACATACACAGGGAAGATTTACTCTTTAGAAACCTAAAGGCAAAACGCAGTGAAGAATTCGAAGCAAGAATTGTTTGTGTCTCTGTTCTGTAGTACAACCGAGCAGAGCATTGCCTGTAGCTTAGCATCAGGACTTGGATGCCCTGGTCCCACGGAGATAACTGATGGTCCCACAGAGGCAACACCTTGTGCAGCAGAGCTCAAAAGGAGCTCTCAATACCCCATGTATCTGCAACAGGATTTTCCTGGCAGAAGCACTACAAAGGACACACAAAGCTGGCCACGACAGATATCCTGACAAGCCTAGAGCAACCCCAGAAGGGGCTGCAGTGGTGTACCTTGGGCTGCATACTGGGACTTTGTCTGTACCTAACATCTAGTGTGAGCTATGGTCTATACCTACCGTATATGGGATTGGAGCCCTTAGACCATGCAAGCATCAGGATCCACAAAATCATCCTACCCTCAAGTTTCATTCCTGAATGTGCTATTAACCTGTTGGGGAAACTATTTCCCAAATCCCTGCACACATATCCTTCCTGCCATGCCTCAGTTTCCTTATCTGTACAGTGAAAAAGAAAGCACGGACCTACTTCACGGAACATTTTTAAGCCTTTTGATTAAAGCAAAGTACTAGTACCACTGAAATGGTACTGGGGCCCAAACTCTGAGATTTCCAGAAATATTGCTTCTAACTTGCTTCTAACAAAAGCTTCCAACTGCAGCAGATAGCAGGAAAGCACAGATTTGCCATTAACCAGCTTACAACACACACTGCTGGACATTCACCAGTGGTTCCAGGCTCCTGCTATGCTGGAGAAGTACACCATACACAAACCATTCCGGAAAGGTAAGAGCGGTTGATGTACAATCTGATTACAAGAGATCCCCTCTCAACTAGAAAGGAAGCATGAAATAAATCTCTTGGTCACATCACATAGCAATCAATGTAGAAACAAGCAAGAGCCCTAAAGAGTATAAAGAAAACAAAAAAGAAGGGGAGAGGGAAAAGCCTATGTAAAGATTGGCAATGGGCAACAACCCAAGCTAGCCTGGACATGGAAGAATCATGGGCTTTTTCTCTTGGTGCCCAACCATGCTGGAGGGAATGAGGCACATTCCTCATTGCACAAAGAGTTCTCAGTAGCATGCTACCACACTGGTTACAGCACCCTTGAGATGGATGAGGCTGTAAGTTACTGACATTATACTAATTATTCAGACACAATAGCCCCCATGTATATTTTTGTTTTGCAAACTGTCCTGGCAACATCTGCAAAACTTCTCCTTTCCTTACTCTGGAAGATTTGAAGAAAAGCAAAAACATGCAACAGATTGAAGAAGGGCTCATCAGAAACATTGATGTGTTCTGGGGAGCGGGGAAGAACCGTACACAAACTGGATCAAGACAGCCAAATATTAAGACTTTAATTAAACCACATTTGTCTGCTATTATCAATTTCAGCACATTTAGTACCTCAAAGAGTTTCATCTCAGTTAACAGCTTCAGAAGCCCCAACTTTTTCCCATTTTTTCTTTAATGCAATTACACTTTTGCTTTCACACCAAAAATATTACTATAGCCTTTTCTGCGTGGTATAGAGAAGCTCTACAGCAGGAGCAGAAGACTTCAATCCTAGTGATGGCCTGCATGCTAATGGTTACACATAGCTTATCTGTCAATGTCATTGTCACTGAAACTAATGAAAATAGACAGCAACCCCTTCAATACTGCAAGCATGTAACTGCAAGGGGAAAAAGCTACCATTCACTTGAATGCACAAGTACTCTGTGAAGGACAAATAAGTAAGAAAGCAGAAAAGCAAAGCTGTTATTCTATTGTATATTGCTCTGTAGGAAGACACAGAGGGACAAACTCTGTTTTTCGTTACAGTAGCTTTGCTACAAAATTGATATAAGCAAGTCAATGACCCAGATTTACAGGGGAGAAACAGTTCAGAGCTCCACCCAAGCCTGCAATCCTACATTTCTACAACCACAGGGGATGTGTGCCCTCTATGCAATTCAAAAAGTCTCTGCTCTGGCACAGCAGACCTGACCCAGTACTCACCAAAATCAACTGAAAAGCAACCATTGACTCCTCCAGTCAATCACGCAGACCTCATGCAATCAATCCACCAGCAAATTCAAACCACTCAATGTACTCCTTTCAGAAGGATTCATAAAATCTTATGGCATGCCCAAAACAAAACCCCAAGCCCCACAGCCTAGCAGGCAGCCACATTCATCCTACTTGAGCTTCTCTAATCTTGCCTCAAAGGGCCACCAAGTCTCGTTCAGTGAGAGAAGGAAAGGAAGGTGGTCCATAGGACTGCCATTGCAGTGGTAGCAGGAACTTAGCAGACTATCCAATTAACTGATCCTGCATCAATTACTGAACCAAGAGAGTGGGACATAGCAATGTTTGGGAGGAGAATTCAGGTGTCAACAGCCACCCCAATTCTCTGGTGTATTCATCCCCCTTGATTAGCAGTTACGTTCACTCCATAATTACACACACACATTCACACACTTAGCTGTAAAGATGAAGCGTTTATCTCCAGCTGGAAGCTCAAGATACATTTTAGAAGTTAATCAAGACCAAAACACATAATCAAGACAGGCTTTATCAGCTTTATATTTATGACCTGAACTGAAACATTTTATTAATCACCAACTGTTTAAAAAGTGTTAATTCCCTCCCCCTCAGTTACTATAAATTCTCCACTCTCACTTCCAACACAGGCTGTAAAAATACAGATTACTAGAAGGATGTATTTGGCTTCCAATACCTACCAGTGTGGGTGCGGAACGTGCTATTCCATGTCAGGTCACTTCAGATAATACAGAGTTTTTTGTTCTGCCTACATACCAATCAACTTTAAAGCACAATAATGCAAACAGCCTTTAAAAGGATTTTAGCTACCTAAAGCTCTTTGTTTTAAGACAAGGCATTACAGTAAAGATCATCCGTGGGATCCAATTATAGCCACCTTATTAATTAAATGTCTACCTTCCCTAATCCAAAAATCCCCACAAGTTATCCATTTAAACTTTTTTATCCCCTTATATAATCATTTATCAGACAAAAAAGCATGAAAATGACCAGCTACAATGTCATTTGATATGCGAATTCAGAAGGCATTACTCTCAGATTATACCATTTACAAATCGTATCTTGAATTGTCAGAATGTCTTAAAAATTCATAGAAAGTATTGGCTTTTAAACTAAAACAAACCAGAGGAAAAGAACAAAACACCCAACAAACATTTCTCTGTTTTTGTTCTGTTTTGAGAAGCGGTTTGAAAGCTGAAGTCCTTTATTCCTTGTGCATTATTATGTGAGGACTTTGCAATTAAAAACCACCATCTCGCACCACAAGCCAACTGACATAATAGGACACAATCTTTTGTTATTAAGATTACTAAGAACAGCATCTTTTAGAATGAGACAACATTCAAAGCAGCAGCAGCATGCCCTTGGCAGACCAAGCACTGCTGAGGTCTACATCCTCTTCTTTCACCTACTAAAGGGGACCTGATCCTGCAAAACCACACACAGCTCACTTTACTCGCACCCTTAAAATCAAGGCTACTTCTCACTGCAAAACAAAGAGCAGACAGCATTTACAAGATGTGAGCATTTCACACTGTTTTCCCATGGTGCAGTCCACCTACCTTCCTGACATTTGTTGGATTGAGTTACCATCTCCCAAACCCCTGGAATCACAGTGCAGTGAGAAATTCTGCTCAATTCCATTGTTTGTATTTTCCATTTCCCCCAGAACCCTCTTTTAAGTTTTTTCATAGGAGTGTGAAGCCACTGCAGCAGTGATTGATAGCGATGGATGCAAAGTCATCCTTCAGTGTCTAAACAGCCTGGCACAAACAAAATGAAGGCTACCTTGAAGACGCACTCTCACTGTTTAAGCTGATATAAACCACCCTCCCACAGCCTAGAAAGAGTTCATAAAAACATTACTTCTCTCCAGCTGGATGTTTCCAAACATGTATAAGTTTAGAAGGAATAACAGAAATGAGAAACCACATTGTCAATACACTTCATAATACAATCTGTAAAATAACAAAGGCACCTACACGGAGCCCCTGGCACTTCAGGGATTTCTTTTAAGAACAAATAATTCATATTCCTCACAGCAGCCTCGTTAGCAGAAATACGTCTGCACTTCAGAAATAAATGCATGTGGATTACCTGGGCTGCCACTACAGATTTTGTAGGGGGTGTAAAGATGGCTGGGTACACATGCACATCCATATGCATTGGCATGCACAGCCCTCTTTTAAGTCAGCATTTTCTAAGTGCTCGCACTCAGCTTTTTTATTTCAAGATTCAAATCTGTCAGGAGGGAAAAAACGTAGTATTAACTTTCCAGCTGTAGCCTCAATGTCAGTCAGTGCACTCTAAAGACATCTTCCTCAACGTTTTCCAGTGGCAGTCATCTAATTTTATTTCTTCTAAGTAACATTCCTTTCTGACGCTTGCAAGCTAAATGTTAATGTCTCATTTAGGACCTCATTTCTAATGTGTAAAATTAATAAGGCCAAAAGCAAAGCTGTCATTTACTTTCATTGCCAACACCAGGCAAGGTATAAAAAGCAACCAGAAAGAGCATATTAGTTTAAAAGAAAAAGTAACTGGATATTAAAGTGTGAAATAAATAAAGCAGGGAAATTTCTTTAATACAGAGAAGCCTCCCTGACTCACATGGACACAAAATCGGTTTGCTGCAGATTAACACATGCTTGTGCTGCGCCCATCTGAACAGTGTCAGGATGGAAAATAGAGGGTGGACACGAGGTCTATCAGCATGTACAGAAGGAAGATGCCATAAAGCATGATCAACATGACACTCTTAGTCTCATGACTTAGTTTCAGGTAGTCCTGTGAGAGGCTCTGGGAGCTGGACTCAACAATTCTTACAGGTCTGTTCCAGTTTGAGATATTCTATGATTTATTTATACTATTTAGTCCAAGTCTCTGTCCAGTAGCATGACAGAGAAATGAGAGTCTTGTCATCCACCCCGGCTCTCTAAGACTTGCCAGCACTGTGCTTTTCAACCCTCTTTAAATCCAGAGAGTGGAACAGGTAAAACAAGCCAGCTCCTACAGACAGATCTGCAATTCCCATGTCCTGTGTGAGGGGCTCCCCACCAGCCCCCAGGGACCGAAATGGGCACCACACAGGGCAGAGCAGATGTACACTGCAATGGGATGGTCAGTACCCTCCATGCACATATTCTTGATGTGCAAGTACACAGTATTTGTGCACTGGTTGCCTTTCAGTTAGGTACTTCCTAGTGATACCACAAGCAAGCCGACAACCCAAGACAGTGGGGAGGGAGCAGAAATTAACACAGGCCATTCATACAAAAACCTACAACTTCGGTTTGGCTGGAGGGAAGGAATCTAATCCAGGTAATTTCACCAACAAGTAACTTCTTATTAAGGAGCATGTGGAGGGGGAAAGCCAAGAAATCACATTAATCGATTTGGCACCAAATGAAAAATGGGGGATAACAGCATTAGGCAAGAGAAGCGACACAGAGCCCAAGCATATACACAGTAGAATTTCAATTTATTCATGAAACCTTCGTCTCATGTGCCAAACAATTACATGAAAGGGGGAACACACTGCATCGTCCACCGATTATATTCACAAAATTGGAATCCAAGAAAATCCCTCTGTCTGGAGGGGATGAGCCAGAGATAATTAGGAACTGAATTCTCTCATTGGTTCACTGTAGTCTCTGGTGGTCTCATCTTCTAGTGAGAGCATTAGGCTTGTGCCAGAAACACTACTTTGTCACATGCAAGCATTCTGCCGACAACAAAAGGCCATTATATATAACCTGGATACTGAAACACAAATAAAGAAGAATTATCTGAACTCTACAGTTTGAATTGTGATTGTAAGGACAAATACTTACCTTGTCCACAAAGATCTTGCATGAATGGGCTCCACAGGGAACAGGAACATCCAACAAAACATGAACATGCTTTGAAACATTATACTGTTAATACAGCAGGTGGCTTCTGAATCTAAATGACTGCCCCAGACATGTCTTCATCTTTATCCCAGACACATCAGATCTACACAAGCACAAAACTGCTGAACTTAATTTTATTTCTTTATGTGACAGGGAGAACTCTTGCACTTTGATTTGAACCAGACCCTTCACCAATGCATCCATGCTTGATTTTACACATGTTGACATTAGACAAGTCACTCACAGAACTCAAATGGTTGCCTTGAGCACCACAAACAATCTGCAGGAAAAACCATCAGGTTCAAACACCACTGTGCCCCGTAACCCTGTTCTTAATTCCCTCAGGATCACCTTACAGCTGATACATAATACATATGCATAAGCCCAAAAGGCTTGAGAGGAAAAAACTGTGCTGGAATGACATTCACACAAGGACAACTGCAGCAGCTTTGTCAGGCAGGATTTGATACAGTACATCTGGCAACAGAGTCAAACAAAATACAGTAGTGCTGGCTTTGGGAAAAGTAACATGGATCTAATTCCTTCCAATGCTCTGAATCAGGTTTAGAGTTAGTTCCATGGTACAGTACAAGATTAACTACCTGTCACTTCTGACAAGTAATGAAAACAACATAAGAACTCAGAAATATGCTTACCCTATACAGAGATAAAATTGACACACTAGCTGCGCCCAACCAACTGCTCATAAAAAGCACTGGGCATTTCTGCTCTAGATACCTTTTTTTTTTACCCTAAAGGAAAAAGAAAGTTTCCATTCACATTGATATCTCTGGAAAGGTTAGACTTCAGCCAAGTCCTGACACTTTTACATCTGTGAATACAGAGTGTCAGAGCTATGAAAGTCAGCGCAGCTTCCCCAATATTGAGTCACAGCAACAAAAAAAATGTTAAAGCTTACAAAAGTCTACGCTGCAGAAACCTTAACTGCAGAGTAATAAATATTCTGATAAATTAAAATGCAAAGATGCTACTGTTGAGAGTGCCAGGTATTTTTTGCTTGAACACATTAAGAAACAGATTTCATTTCTTAAGGTCAGTAAGCAGTTGCTGCTGAAAGCTACACTCATACATACTGCAATAGGAAAAGTTGCTCTTCTTAAAAGCTTAATAGTCACTAACCAGGAAGATCTTCAGAAAATAAAAGCGGTTTAACTCACAACTGCAAGCAGTTCTGGACTACCAGCGCTTTTGAGAAGAGGGACCAAGATTGTTCACACCAACAATGCAGTCCCGTCCCATGGAAATCAATGAAAAGCTTATAGGGATACTGGCAAAAAGAAAAAGCACAGCCCCTGCGCAGGCACACAGCAGGGTTTCTGCCCGCAACTGGGAGGTGGATTTCATTGCATTCAATTAAATGAGGGCCAGGTTCTTGTGGCTGTCAAATGAACTCCATTTCTCCATATCCCAAACAGAATAATTTAAAACCAGTATAGGGGTCCATCAAAGGAATGCCACACACCCACTGCTCTGCAGATCTCATTCCCCTTTATAAGCAAGGGAGAAAGCAAGGATCAATTGCAAGATGGGAGACTGCTGCATTGCTTTTCAAACAGAATCTTCCATCAAAACCAATGGCAAGCTTGTCTTCAGATATCAGGGGGAAAAAAAAAACCTCATGTGATCTGAATTGTTCTAGCACTTGAGCAAAGATAGACAACAGCCTTCGGTAAGGAACAAGCAGCTATCAGTCACACAGTGCTGCATGTGTAACTGAGAAGATCATGGACAGGAGGCAAGTATGAAGATCTAACCTTTGTTAGCATCCATAGGAGAAAAAGTCTGAAAAAGGATATGAGAACTGGAGCAAACACAGTCTGGTCTGCAATGGGGGAAAATAAGGTTTACAATCAGTTAGTTTCATAAACCTGTCTCAGGTAAGATAGAGTGTTGATTATTCTACCTTTATGTGTAATTTTTCATCCTGAAGGGTCCCAGCACCTCGCAAGCCTGACACCAGCTTAACAGCTCCTGCCTGCACTTACTAACTCACAGTTCCCACACACACTACAGCTGGAATGCCTATAGAAGAAAGCAAACACATCTGTGAAAGCGCAGGCAGGCTAAGGACTAGCAAGAGAACTGGTTTCACAGGAAAGGCAGTAGATAAAACTATGATGGGCTGTCTCATAAAATCAAGACTGACCCATTGTACACAGACAGAAAATCCAGGAGCATGGAGCAATAATCAGCTTGCACTCAGTTACCCAGATAGCACATGGCAGGAGAGTGAAGACAGAAAATATTCTGAGCAAAACGCTGGGGAAAATCAGTCATATACTGCTATTAACCCAGCTATAGCAAACACTGTGGATTGTCATCTTTTCAGAAAAGGCTAGACAGGCAAAAGGAAAATACACCGAAGTCCCCACTGCCATTTCCTCCCTCAGGAGCAAATAGTCCCCTGAAAGCACAGGTATGCCATAAAAGCCAGAATCATCTCCAGAGTTTTCCTTAAAATGCTCCTGAGCACTGGAGAGCTGCTGCTCCTCACCCTCGCCCACCAAAGGGTGGTGGGAATAGGTGAGGGAACCTAATTTGGGAAGGTGGGTTCCCAACACATCAGCAATCTCTACCAGAATTCAGACAACTCAAAGATGCATTAATAGAACAGCACATTTGCCACTGGATTCACAATAAAGAACAGGTACAGAGCAAAAAACAAACAAGGAGTAAAAAGCACCTGATCCCCTTCCAATATGCTGGTATCTGAGATACAGTGCAAGGGACACAAAAAAAATCACATTCTTTTGCAAAGACAAGGCTAAGCTCACTTTCCCTGCTCCAGGCTTCGGTGTGGTTTTGTTGGTAGGAGGATTGGTTTGTTTTTTTAAAAAAGCTTCTGTTTACTACGTCATTTTCGTATTTATTTATCCCAAAGGAAAAAAAACAATCAATCAGGCAATGTGTCTTTCTAATGTTCCTAGCAAGAGACCCACATTCAGACCTCCTAAAATGGAAAATGCTCGTGTAACAGATGAGAGTTGTCTTGTCCTTGAGAGGGTCTGCACTCTTCATTTGGTGGCCTTCTGGCATCTTTCATCTTCACTGTCTCACAACTAAGACAGTTTGGAAAGCTCTGTAGGCAGAGACTCCTGAAATTCACATAGAGAACTGGGGGGGGGAAGGGAGAAGAAATGGCCAAATTTTGAAGAAAGAGCTGACACTTGTTGCAAAGACCTGAAAGAAACTTATTTTCAATCCAAAAGGTTCAGGTGAGAATTTTGCAGCTAATTCTGATTGTGAAATGTCTATCTTACAGAGCATGATAAACTACCAACAACAGTAATGGGTGGCATAGAAAAGACAAACTCCAGCAGGGAACAGATAAAATTTACAACACCCTCTACAACAAGGGCATCAGCCAAGATTTTTAAAGCTCTTAATGCCTCCAGCCCCATCCTATCTGACACACATTTTGTCCAGGGTTTGGCTCTGGTGAATTTAGACATACAGCAAGAAGGGTAACCAACATACTGTAAAATAACGATATAACGCCTCAAAATTATCTGCTACCTGAGGTGGATAACATTGGCAGATCTACTACCTCCCTCTTTCCTGCCCCTTCTGAGCTCCACATTAATCTATCATTTGCACCAAGATGGCAACACATACAATCACATAATAGATACCTAGTGAAAATAGCCGTTTGAGCCTTATAAACCATATGTGAACTGAATAGCCACATTCTCTGAGGGTCTAGAACAGACTTTGATAGGTTTCTAGCAGTTTCCAATATAGAAACAGCCCATGGGAAAAAAAGTAGCATTGGTTATGATCAAAAATGAAGATGGACAACTTGAGATCACATTTATTTCCAGATCTACTCCACTCACACTAACAACTTAAATACGTATCAAACAGAAAATGGGTGCAGATTATCCTCCTGGTGATTTCACAGCATCACATTCCCTCTTTGGGATTTACAGTAAATCCTTTGAATTGTACTAAAATCTCAACCTATTTATAGTTTCACAATAGCACAAATGCAAAGTCATAATCTCTAGCTATAGAGCATACTGAGAAATCTTAAAAGATGATTTTTCTACATTCAGAAACTTACAGAAGAATATTTCATCTTTCCCCTACTGCATGCAGAGTTAGTGTTCCAGCAGATCAATTCATCTGAAACAAGGCGAAATAATAGCACTCAGCCAAATTTTCTGAATATGTGTGCAAAGTATATTACCTGCAGAATGCAACCAATGAAGATGTACTTTTACTAAACTGGTGAAGCAGTGTTACAACCAACAATTCTGCATGGTGCCCTGAAGACCTGAACTAAAGCCTACCCCAAGACTGTTACGAACTGAGCTCTCCTTGGGAAACCAGTAAGCCCAGACCATACACAGCAAGAAAGAACTAAAATGCCAATTTTTCCAAGGAGTTGGCAGGTATTAACACAGATGGGCACCATACGAGAACACATTCATCAAGCAAATGATACCAGCTTTGGAGAAGCAGACAGCTGGTAGATAAACGCCAAATGGCACTTTGCTCCACCACAGAACAGCAGATCTACTGGCTCCTAATCCCAACAGCACATTAAGCCTCTACCACTTGACTCCAAAAACTTCAAGGAAAAATAATTTTTAATCAACCATGGGTTGGCGGCCACAAGTGGGGAAGGAAAGAGTCAAACGGAATACATCCTTCTTTTTCCCCGAAGTCCAATCCCCTTATTTGCTACGGCTCTGCCTGTAGGCACAACACTGAAGCTAGAAGGAGAAATTTACAGGTACAGCCGAGACTCGTCCAGCCAAGAAATGTGGCCACTCAGCCAACTGCTGCTCCTCATCTGCTAAAGAGTTATCACCCCCTTAAACAAGCTTCACTCCTCTGCTCAGCTGTCAGATCCCTCCGACGAGACATTGCAATCGCAATTTCCACCTCATTTCTCAGGCAGGAAAGGGAAAAAAGAAACAGAGATGGACAGGTAAAATCAGGTGGGTTTGGGGTGGGTTTTTTTTTTTGCCTTGCTGGATAAATTTCTCAGCCAAGCTGCACAAAGCAGTTCCAACTGCAATCCAGGATGTATCAGCGTGCGCAGCAGACACCGGCATGAAGTTTCCGTGGCCCAACCCCACCTTGGCGTGAAATCAGTAGCCGACCGACGGGTGACTTCCATGAGAGCCAGCACCCATCACCGCCGGTACGGCTCTATCCCTAGCGTCCACCGCGGTCATAAACTGTTGGCTGAAAGCAGCCAGGCGTTTGGATCAGCGCTGATCACTCTCCGGTATGCCGCCAAGCAGCCTGGGCTGATGCGGACGGCCATCCCCAGCCAGGAGCAGCCCGGAGCTCCCCGTTCTCGCCCCCAGCCAGGGACACCCCAGGAGCTCCCCCACTGCCCAAGCACCAGAGGCGAGGAGAAGCCGAAGCGCCATTGCCGCGGCCGCCGGGGACGGGACGAGCGATCGCCGGTCCGGCCAACTCGGTCGAGCAGGAGCGAAGTTGCCAGCCGGCGGTAGCGGGTGCCCCCGGCCGGCTGCGGTGTCCCCGACACCCCCAAAAACCGAAAAGCCGGGAAGCCAAGGGCACGCAGCCCCAGCGGTGGACGGAGGGGATCGGGGATCCCCACTCGCCGGGCCGGGCAGCCGCCGGTGCCGCTCTCCGCCGCAGCAGGGTCGCCAGCCGGTGCGGTCCCCAAACGCGCGATGTAGGAGAGACAAAAATAAGCCATTAAAATAAACCAACTTTCCTCCCTCCCGAGGGAAGTTTCCTGGGGGGGTGAGGAGACCTTCCTGCGGCTGCCCCAGGGGGTGACCGGGACGGGACTGCGGGAGCTGCGCCCGCCGCCGACCCCCGCGTCTGCCGCAGCGGCGCCGGGAGGCGAGAGAAGGAGTCGGCGGCCAGCGAGGGGTTCCCGGGGCGCCCGCCACCTGCGCCGGCGGGGAGCGGGGCCGGTGCGGTAGCGGTGCGGTTGCGGTGCCCTACCTGGGTGCAACATACTTTGGAAATAGAAGATGACGAGGATGAAGGAGCCCACGGAAGTGACCAGGACCATTCTGCACACCCGGTTCATCCTCATTACTTCCAGCACCGCCGGCTTCATGGCGAGGTCGGGCGGCGCAGAAAGAGGCGG
>JANRGW010011926.1:0-46287 GCA_024733675.1 Psilopsiagon aymara
TCCCTCGACCTGCTGGTCACACTCCTTTTGATGCAGCCCAGGATACGGTTGGCTTTCTGGGCTGTGAGCACACACTGAAGCCGGCTCATCTGCATTTTCTCATTGACCAACACCCCCAGGTCCTTCTCCGCAGAGCTGCTCTCAATCTCTTCTCTGCCCAACCTGGAGCTGTGCCTGGGATTGCTCTCACCCAGGTGCAGGACCTTGCACTTGGCATGGTTAAACTTCATCAGGTTGGCACCAGCTCACCTCACAAGCATGTCAAGAAGGCTATTCAGCAGGCAGCTAAAAGATCTGTGTGCTGGTCCGTATGAAGACCAGGTGAGTTTCAAGGGAACCTCTTTTCCAGGCTTTGCATATCACCTGAAAGGCAGCTGATATTTATGGTCTCCAGCCTTCTTAAAAAGCCTCCCCACCCTTTGTTTCACATATTTAAGTCCTTCCCATGAACTTTTTCCAGGCTAAGTGCTTCCTAAAACCTCACACATACGGCTCAAAACCCATTATGGGCCAGTTCCAATGGCCTCTGCGCTCTTGTAGTGGGTCAGCTCCCACATCTTCCCCAGCATCAGCTGTATGAAAAAAAAAGATACTACAGGCGCAGTAATGTACAAATGCTCAAGTAATGATACTATATACTTCCCTCACTCTGAACTTCTTTCCAGGGTCTCTTATATGCCAGCTTGAATTTAATTGAATATAATTGGATGTGTCATTTGCTCATACATATTTGTCCTAGGGAAATAGCAGCTGATACACATTCAAAGGGCTGTGGAGACTGCTCCAAACCAGTGGGAGTTAGGCATTCAGCATCTCCACAGATCTGGACCACAAAGAGTGCGGTCCAGTAACACAGGGTTAATAGCAGGCAATCCCCTGAAGATGATGTGTTCTGATGCCAAAAAGGTTCATTCACCTCACAGCCATTGAGGAAATATGTTAAATGCTAGTGCATGAGAGGATTTAGGGCGTCCGAAGTGTCGGGGAGCCGATACTGGGGTCTCCGGCTGCTGGACCGCGCAGCTCCAGCGCGGCCGGGCAGACTCCGTTCTGCTGCCCCCCTCTGCTGTTCAGCGCCGAAAACAGCACGCTCCTCTCCCAGCTCCCAGAACATTTCCTGGTTAGCTGGTTTGCTTCTTTCTTTGACCAGGTCTGGGAGGGGGGGGCGGCAGAGGAAGGGAGCGTAGCTGCAGCCCGGCGTGTTTATTGTGCTTGGCAGCTGGCTGCAGATGAGAAAGGAAATAATGCCGATTTCCTACGCACGGTAATTCTCCTTTTTGACCTCCTTATAGATAAGGAAGAAAAAAGGTAATTTGCTGGAAAAGCAAAATAAATGGCACACAAAACCCAAATTGTTGCAGGAGAGATACTAGCTACATGTGCAGCACGTGGAGACGGGGTGAGGCAGAAAAGCTTTAGAGGTTTAGAGGTCGAATGAAGGCTGTGGTTCAGTTCAGATATTAAAATATTAACACATTATCACATCTTGCTTTTTCAGGATGTCAGTTCCTTTTAAATGAGAATCTCAGCTTAAGGCCTTTGTGAGTTTAGGTTGGACTGCAAATAGAAAGAATTCAGATGCAGCTCTTCTTCCCTCTCCTCCTAAAAATCTCTTTCAAATGGTTTGGCTTTGAGATTTTGGATTCCAGTTTAATTCAAATACCAAGCAGAGTAAAGGAAAAGGCACTGCAACATTAGATAATTATAAATGATAAAGTGGCACCCTTGGAGTTTTTAAGCTTGCCAGTTTAAGCAACTGCTGCTTATACAGAATTAGTCATCTAGATTGTATTGACTTGCGTTTCTTTCTTCAAATTAAAACCTGCTGCCAAGTCATTCTTTATGTTTAAAAAAAAAAGAAAGAAACAAACAAAATATCCACCCATTTTGCTCCATGGTCCTGATATGAATAAACAAAACACACAGCTTGGAAAGAAGGCAGGCTTCGCTTGCTGTCTTCATCTTGTTCCCTCTTTTTGCTGGATCAGCCATGGATTCCTGCATTTTTCTAAAGCCTGACTAGCATTTGCAAGTTCTGCACAATGGACCAGTATTTCTGCAATTCCTGACTACCTCCGCTCCTCCTTTGTTTTGTCAGGAGTAACGCCAAGAAACTTGGAGGGGGCTCAGATGTAAGAAGTTGGTACATCCTCTGGATTAAACCCCTTCAAGACGGCTGCAAAAAATGTGATGGCATTTTCTCTGCCCATCCTTAAATGTCTAAGACAGTGAGGGTTGCAAAGGCCTGGGCAGTCTGACGTATGTGCATGAAAAGCAGCGTCATTCTCATCCTGAACAAATAAATAGAACTGATAGGCTCCTTCTCCGGCTGCTGAGTCAACTGATGAAGTGCCGGCAGGCAGGGTGTTAATTTTCTGTGTTCAAGTGCTGTGTCTTTTATGGCTATCTGCTCCATTTACTATTTTATCCAGGATGGAGGTTAAAAATGGGCCCTAAGATTGCAGGAGGAGCTGTGGAAGGGCATGGATTTCCTTTTGGATCATCACACTGAGGGCCATTCTTCACAGAAAGAAAGGAGCTAGTTTCAGCCTCCTCTAATCCCTGCATTAGACTCCCATTCTCAACTAAAACAGCTGCACCATGACTTAATTTAACTCCTTCAGAAACAAAGAGAACTTGATCAAATTCAAGAAGTTTAACTCCAGATAGGAGCATGCCCCTGGGAGTTCAATGTGGTTAAATGAATCCGCTGCAATTTCACATCTTTGACAAGTTTGGAAGGATTTTCCCATATATCCTGACATCCATAAACCTCAGTTATGGCTCCCCTCAATCTAGGGAGCATTTTGCTTCTTGAGGGACCAGGAGGACTTTCTGACATGAAAGTTTAATGTGAAAAATCAATAAAGCAAAGAATTAATAACAGTATGGCCACAGGCTGTAAGCAGTGGCATCATGTATGTTATGTTCCCAGGTTTCAGGTGTTCCATAATTCATTACTCAGAGCGCAGATCAGACTCGGATTTGTTCTTTGAAAACACAGATCGCTGGAAGCTGTGTGAGCAGTGATTGCCAGGCCTCTATTAATTAACATAGGCTGCATCTTGTCTTTGTGACAAGTTGCAGCCAGCATAATGTCAGAAACCATGCCTGCTGACTGCACGTATTGAAAAGGGCGGGCACACCCTCCCCTTCCTTCTCAAATCATAACGCTGCCTCTAAGTCAATATAGCAGGGTTTGCTTTTATTTGTTTCTGAGCTTCTGAGTTTCCTGTGTTCAAGATTTTCCAAATTGCAGATCAAAAGAGAGAGATGTCCAGTAAAAACTTTGCGATCCCATGATTTGCAGAGCAGGAGCTTTAAGTAAATCGCCACATTTTCACGTGAAAATTGCAGTTCTGGGGCTGCCTGCATTCCAAACAGGCCTGCCTGAAGTATTTCATTTAGATAGGTTATCATTCCTTATTATCTACCTAGCACTGACAGTAGCTGTAAACCCCCAGAAATGGTGGCATTTCCATTTGTTCCCGTGTTCAGCTTGTAGAACATACTCATGACATGAAAATACCATAGAAATGCAAGATAATTATTATCATTATGTAACTCCTTAGCGTCTGGAAGCAGAATTAACAATCTGAGTGGTGCCTATAGGAAAACCAGAATACATTTCAGTAAGCCTGTCATTTTTGATCTCTTAAGTAATCTTAAATAAAATTGCACTGGCTTAGTCAGTGGGGAAAAAACCAGCAAGTTCTTATAATCTTCCCTGTGATGATAATACATGTATTCCTTCATTTAAATTAAATCTCTGAACAGCACCTGGAATTTTATGGAGAAATCCTGCACTGGGGATTTGAATGCAGCACGCTTGTATATGAAATGTCAGAATTGCAAGGACAAGGACAGCAGTGAAATTTAAAAGGTGACGGATAAGACAGATGGCTGAGCATAAGTGGTCTGCATTGCCATGGAGAAAAGCCTGATGCCATCCTCAGCAATCAGTGCTCAAGCTTGCAAGAGTCTGGCTGCTATGGAAGTATCCGAGCCAACCCTGGGTGTTGCAATATGCCAGTTTTCCAAGAAGCAGATTGATGTACAATGTGTACTATTTTTTATTTTCTTGAGGGAGGAGGGGAGAACTATCTATGGATTTGGGGCTGTGATTTGGCTTTGGATTTTGTCTTATCAATGCATTTATTGACACCTCAGAAGATTTCTTTGAAATAGAGATGATATTGTGCATATTAGCATATCCTTCTTGGAAATTACTCCTTTTTTTCTCAAAGGGAAAGCAGAAAATCACTATTTGCACAGAATATACTGATTTCTACTCACTGTTCTGTATTTAATCTGTGAGAAAGGTCCTGTGTGCCTCTCTTGAGACTGCTAGCAGTGCTGACCCCTGTTTTTTGAGCAGTTTCATCACCTTTTGCAGGCTTGTCTTTGCAAGGGAGCTGCACTCCTGAGTGGTCCATGCAACACCCAGTTAGAGCTGATTCCAGCACTGTGAAGAGGTTCATGTGGGTTGGCCTCGAAGCTGTGTCTGATTATAACTGGGACTGGGAGGGAAGCAGTCTGGGAGCCCAGACGTCAGGGTTTGCAGTAATTGCTGA
This sequence comes from Psilopsiagon aymara, assembly GCA_024733675.1. NCBI lineage: Eukaryota > Metazoa > Chordata > Aves > Psittaciformes > Psittacidae > Psilopsiagon > Psilopsiagon aymara. The sequence continues at coordinate 4,575 of JANRGW010011926.1, forward strand.
GCAATACAGGGAACCAGGATTGAAAGAAAGTGAGAATACTCCCTGAAAGGAAGTGTGAAAGATTTCTGCCTCCCAGGGCTGAAATTCTGTGGAAATATAAAGAGCTACCAGAAAGAGTTTAAACAGTGACTCAGTCTGTCTGTAACTGCAAGCAATGGGTGCCAAAAGAAAGCTAGTTAAGCTAAACTAGCCTAATTTCTAACCGTTGCTTTTCCTAAAACATCTGATGATTGTGAAAGTCTCCATTTAATTCAAGAGAATGCAGCTGGATGTGAAACTGTATTACAGGCACTTGCGTGGTACCGGCAGCACATGAAATGTGAGCAGTATGTTTTTAAGTGTCAGACAAAAAGGATGGTGAAAGCAAAGAAAAGTACACAATTGGCCCAATGAGCCAAGGTTATGATTTTGAGAAGACGTTGAACTCTTGGTGAGAGATGAGGCTGAGTCCAGAGTACAACAAAACACTCAATAAAGGCTAAACCCTTGACAATATAATTAAAACATAGCCTGAGAGGAAAGTCCCCAGCTGCAGTGAAGCTCATGGAGAGCGGGAAGGTCTCTGAGACCTGGTTCATGGTAGCAGGCCCGAGGCAGAACATGGTGTGAATCCCCAACAGACAGTATATAACAAATGTGAGCTGCACAGATTGTGCAAACTCCCACCCCCAGCCAATGCCGTGTGTCTGGGGACCTGCTGTGGGTTGTACTTACTTGGAAGAGATGGCAACCCCAAAGGGGTGACAGCAATGCTGTGGGTGACAAAGGGGACTCAGCATAGCAGTGTGCAGAGCAGATGGGATGTAGATTCATTTTCAGTTGGGTGGGAGCATGCAAGCTAGCGTGGTTTCAGAAGTAGGGATCTTACAGTACTGAACAAGCAGCCATAAGTGGAAAAGGCATTATCATAGAGGGATAGAAAAAGCCAAGCCCTTCTAAGAGTCTGATATAGTCAGTACCAGTTCTGGTGACAGATAGTAGAAGGAAAGGCCATATGCTGGAGAGATGGGGGTGGAAATGACATAAACAGCAGCTCAGCAGTATTCCCTTATGTTGCTTGGGTCTGAACTGTTATAGCTGAGGTCACCCCAGTCCAGTTTCTGGACTGCAGGGTGCTCCCCAGCCCTGAACCTTGCCTCTTCTCCCAGGAGCAGATCCTGCAAGAGGAATATGCTGGGTTGGGGGATGTTTCTCTTCCCTTGTTTTGACAGAGGAGAGAAGACTGCCTAAGAGCAGTCCCCGGTCTTGGCTCCAGACCCAGTCTTTTGGAGAACCTCATTGCAAAGAAAGATGAGAAGTGTCTTCTTTTCTTTTCAGCTTCCTCTCTCCTAGAGTAGGACCCCAGACAAATCCAGTGCAGGGTCCAAGAGAAAGACAAAAGAGACTGGAGGAGGTGATGTCTCCTTTGCAGGAGAGGGGAATGCTGGCACAGAGAGCCCTTCGGGGCCCAGATCTGGCCAGCAACTGCGATTCTCCCACTGGGACTTCTAAAAAACATGCAACTTCAACAGGGAAATGAATGCTGCAGATGGGAATATGCAGAAGAGAGCTGAGAGAAAAATTAATTACAAATGGGGCGTAATCATGCAATAGTAAAACTTCAGTGTCATTTAATTTCTGTGTAAACAGAGCATGGTTTTGTGCTCATGGTTAGCAGGGGATGGATTCAGGAAGCAGCAATAAATTCTTGGCACTGTTTCTGATTCACTCTGTGGCCTTCAGGAAATGACTTAATTGTGGGGTGTGCAAGGTGCTGAGCACATGCTGAGGAGCATTTCTTTCCTCAGAAGCAAAGGGAGTTTCTGGAGGAGAACAAAAGCTCAGTACCTCAGAGGGTCAGGATGTGCTCATTATAAAAATACAGTCTCCTTGTAGCTTGCATAGAACTGGAGTTCAAGAGTCCAGGGTGCAGATATCCTTATCATCTGCAAAGCAAAGAGGATGGTTTGCTGGGGATCTGTGAGAAAATCAGATAAAAAGGGCTCTAATTGAATTAAAGGACGGACTGGCTTTGTTGAAAGAAAGGGGAACAGAGCCACACAGGCATACAGGCTCATGTCATGAAACAAATTACAGGCTGACACATAGGCTAATAATCTGCTCTTTGGTACAATAGACAGGAATAACTCAAAACCTCTGTGGCTGGCAAAGGCAAACTGAGAGTAAAGGGGGAAACTTGTTTCCACTGAAATCCGTCCCGCAGTGGCTGACCAGGTCATGACCTGACATGGTCCTGTGAACCTCCGTGCTGGTGCTCCCAGCCTGAGTGGCCCAGGGCAGTGCTCATCAGAGGAAGAGGATGGAGTTGGTCACCCTGCAAAATGTGAGAGCATTCCACAGTGCAAGGTTAAGGTCTGCTCCCAGGCAGATCATGGGACTTTCCCTTGTGTTTTCACTGCAACTGCCTGCTTTTTTTTAATGCTTTTTGTACCCTGAGAAGCTACCTACTATATGCCTCCAGATAAATCCCTGCTGGGCAGTATGGGTCCATGTTACACATGCTGGGAGTCCCTTCAGGCAGAGCTGGGCTGCACTGTCTTTAGATATAGGCAGCAAACATGAACGTCAAGAAAATACATATATTCAGCTGTGTGCAGGTCATATTCAGAAGATCAGCCACATAAGTATTGCTACAATAAATATCCATAAATGCTGTATAAAAATACAATAAATGGATTTGTTCCATGACATTTAGTGAGCAAGTAATATTTTTTGTTAAAACCCCAGTTATATGTTCAAGATGTGGTGCTAATTTTACTCATGGGTATATATCGGTGTGTATATATATATATATATATGGGTATGCTTACACATACACACACGTTGGTAGAAACTCTGTGTGTTCATATTAACGAGGCATAAGAAACTGCTTGCTGTTTGAAACTGGAATGTATATTCCAGCTGAACAGAAAGTCTTCCTTGTCTGTACAAGCTCTGTTGCTCTGTGATACCTCTGTTCCTGTTTGGTGGATCACTGTGGCTTCTTTCTTTTTTCCTGGCACTCTTCTGTGCATTACCATTAGCCTCTGGCTTATTTATTGTATTTCCCTATTTTTTGACATTATCTATCCCACCTCCATAGTGTGCTGGTGATATCATCTTTTGTGAAAGTGACACCACCATATGCTGCCTAAATTGTTTCATTTTATACTGATTGTTTAATCAAAGAGGTTTGAAAGCATTCATTTGCCTATTTTTGCTATTAAGCTGTGATGCTCCAGGAGCTCCAGGAAGAGACGCCTCTTTTAACTGTGCTAGGAGCTGCTGTCGTTCAAATAAACACAGTTAGCCTGATGCAAATGAGAGCAAAATTTGGTCCCATCTGTTCTACATAATCTAATTCCTAAATTGGGAAAACCCAGTCACTAAAAAATGACACCCAGTATTTTATTTTTGTGGGAATTTGAATTTTCACTTCTAAAAAATACTCAAGCTTATAACACAGGCTAGTCTGATAAACATGGTGGTTTCATCTAGGATGACACTGGAGACTTTTCTTTCTTACCTTTTTAGATAAGAATGTATATAAGCATTAAAATGGTCATTAGTTTCAGTTATTGGAGAACAAGGAGACTGAGTAGTCCTGAATACTGTGGGTTTTAGAGAGGATAATTAAAGGTAAGCAGTAAAAGGACAACAGATGTAGTGCTTAAATATTGAAGAATATCACACTGTTTTAAAGAAAGGAAGGGCAATGTTATTAATGAGTAGACCCAAATCTACCTCCTACCCATGCTGGCTGTCCCTTCCCAGTGCCTGAATGGGCTTCTCATTGGGGTCTGCTCTGTCCTGCTGTGCCAGAGCCCTCAGCTTTGTGGTGAACAGGCTTCATGTGGCTGTTGCATGTGGTTCACATTGCTCTTCACTTTTGGAGGTGGGTGCTAGGATGGCAGTGATATTACCTGAGTGATATTACCACACAGATGGTATTAAAATGGCTCACTGTGAGTGGTGGTATCCAGGTGTGTCCTCCTGTGCTGGTTCTTGCACACATGTAAAGCACCGGCCAGAATTTCCAAGCCTACATGTGTGCATTGAATATGAGCAGCCTTAGTTTTCAGACGATGCTCTGTATTGCCAACTCCTCTTGAAGTAAATGGAGCTGCTGCAGTTTTCTTCAGCAGCAGCATAATGAGCCCAGCTCTTGTGCGCATGAGGACATTCATTCAGGTTCTTCATACTGATCAAGGTGCCTGGTTACAGGAGACCAAGCATGGCTCTCTCCGGTCTTAGTGTTTACCAAATACCAGGAACAAGACAATCAGCACATCAGGTTTAGGAATTTCTGGGAGGGGAATGAAGATTTAAAGAAGTTAGATTATCACCTATTACCAAATATCCTCAGGCAGGGGAAGAACTTTATTAACTTTAAAAAGAGGCTTAGAAATTGGATGTCAAATTTGCTATGTAACGGATAAATTCGTTATCCTTCTGAACTATAGGGCAAATTTAGGACCACTGCATTTGGATTCCAGATGATTCTACGATAATGAAAGGCTCAGTTTTGTAATATCAATATATGACTGTTTACACTTCTTTTCAAAGAGAAGAGCCTCTCAGAAATGCTCATCTTACTGGAAATTACGCTTTATGAAGTGTCAAACCTGTAAGTGAAATTATTTATGAATAATTTATGCTTGTAATACAAGAACGTGTTAAACTTCACAGATTCTGGAGGATATTTTCAGATAAAAGGTACATGGTGTATTTTAATAAATACATCATATCCCAGCACCCCTATAGTTTACCTTCAAAAATGTTATTGGAATATATTTACTTCAATGCCAAATTAAACTGGAAGGGCTGGGTCATTTCCTGATATTATGTGATGATATCCACTTGTCCCTTTAAATTACAATAATCTGATTTTGGATTTATTAGTGAAGTTTCTTTGCACTTTGGAACCCAATCGTTGAAAATCTATTAAATTTAGCAGCCTGTAAAATGTAAAAAGGGCCACTGGGTTCTATGTCATTGGGGTATAAGTTCTGGTTTACTTTCAAACAGTCTTTAACAAATAACGCCTGGAGTAGGAATATCATTCTGCCCTTGATCTCGGAAGCACTTCTACACTCCTACTTAATTTACCAGCATGGTCAGGAGTGCATTATACAAAGGGACTGAATCAGACCTGTGTATATCACAAAAAGAGCATGGAGGACATAATTAAGAAAAGGAAGGCTTTTGATTAGAGGGTTGATAGTTGTCATAGGAAATATTGTTTAAAAAAGAGATTGATGCTCTGTTGTTGAGAGATGAAAAGAGAGAAACTGAGGCTCTGGAGGTAGAGATGTGCAGAGTTTGGGCAGTGCCATGACTGCCCAAGGTGCAGTCAGTTGTTGACCTTGACTAAGCCAGAGCTCCTGTGGGGGTTGAAATATTCCTCATTAAAGCAGCTGTGAGGCCCATCATGCAGAGAAGATTCATTTGCAAGCACTCAGGATGTATGCAGAATATACGCATTATTCTGTTCCTCCATCTTTGTACAGAAAGTAATCATTAAAAACCTTTCTGATATAATTAGTACTCTATCAAATTTTCCAGGAGCTCTTGTTGCTCTTAAGCACCCCAAGTAATTACTGTGCTGAGGATGTGCCATGCCCATGAGCTCACCTTGAAATCAAATTATTGATAGTGGGACTGATGCTCATTTGAGGTAGTCTTATGGAAACTGTGACTGATTGCTTTAAAAGCTACAGTAAAAGAAAACCCACATGCATTGGCTTGCCTTCTTGCAGTAACCAGATTATCGGTTACAGAAAAGATGTGTTCCTGCCCATCATGTGTGAGGAGGAAATACATAGAAACTGCAGTCACTATGCAGAACCCAGGAGAACTTGCAGACATAAAGACTACAGAGATTACACAAAACCAGTTAAAGTTACAGCTGGGTGTCCTCTGGCTAAGCCCCCTCGGTGTACTGTGTAGTAACTGCGACCTTAATTTACCACCACCTCTTACCACCTGAATTATCTTAAAGGGCAGTTTCAGCTCCTCAGCCAGGCAATATGGAAATGCATTTTTTCTGGGAAGATCGTTGCATCTAGGGAAGTGTCTGAGTAGCAGTATGTATGATTTCCCAGACTCATTTGTCCTGGGCAGTGCCACAAGTGGAGCAGAGAGTGGTCACTAGTGCCAGAAGCTAAAGGCCCAAATATTTGGATATTTAATGAGAGCAAAGACAAAAATGTCTGGCCAAATGCAACGGGATGAGCCTTTACATCTGTCAGCAATCCTCTGGGGTCTTCAGTGTGCTCAAAGGTGTCAGGTACTCAGCTCCCTGGGCCATCTCTGGACCATTTCTGCATAGGGCAACCCAGAAAAAACACTTTGCTTGTCACAGACAGATGGAAGGCAGAAACATGGTGTGGAAAAACTCAAATTCCTCTAGATTCAAACGCATCTGGAGGCAGAAGGCTGACACAAAGCTGCATCAGTGTGACACAGATGCTTCCAGCTGATTCTCCAAAAGCATGGACCTGTTCCAGTGCTCAACTTAACAGTTTCCTTCTTAACTGAATCCGTAGAAACTGAAGACACTTTGCTTTCTGGGTCATAAATGCATGATGCCTACTTTATCAAGCAAAATATTAGCCACAAATTAATGGGCCTGATTTACCTCATTTGGGAATCAGAAACACTTGAGGACATACGATAGGTTACATACGCATCCCTTAAGGCCTATTGAAATTGATTTCACAGTTTAAGTACTGAATAGATCTGGCAAATGATTAGGGCAGATTTTCCATGAAATTAATAAAACAAACAGCCTTTGGCAACTGGATCTCTGGGTAAGAAGCAGTAATTGGAAACCTACCATTAAACATGATTGTTAGTATGCTGTTTGCACAGTGGCAGAGAAGCAAAGATAACTTCTGGGAAACCCTCTACATTCAGGAAGTGAGTGTGAAAAACAGCAGGCCAAAACTGTAGACAAAACCGTACAGGCTACCTGCCAACAAAGTCTGCAGATCAGCCAGCAAAGCAAAACTGGACATGTCCAGGCCATCAGGGGGAAAAGAGGAGCTGATGCCAATTTTCCTCACTATTTATCAACACTATTATAGCACTGTAGCAAGAAAAGATCCAGTTAAATGAGTGACAGGGGTTTTTTACATCTTTCTTCCCCTGAAATATATGCCAGAGAAGTGTCAGCTGAGACATCTGGGAACATCTGAAGGGAAAACTCTGCAGAAAGTTTAACCACAATCCACAAAAGCTAGAAAAATCCTGCTCTGAGTGATAGCAAAACTCCAGCAAATGAAGCTGTACATGAAGCAACTGGCTCCAGGTAGCTGGACCTTTAGTTTCAGGCTTGAGTGACCAAAATAACCACAAAACCAAACTGAAACAAAACCAAACCAAAACAAAAACAACTCTGAGAGGAAGAGAAAGGGATGCATTTTCATGAAATGCTGTTTCCTTGGCATCAAAAATGCCTTTGGAGGGGCTGGGAGATCCTACACAGGCAGACAACAGCCGGCACTGTTGGTAAGAGTGAAAACAGCCTTCTGTGACCTGACGTGTTTTATTTCTGGTGATGGGATGAAAGCACTTGTGATGTACTATGACAGTTCTGTCAGTCCTCAAAATGCACTTGACATTCCCACAGAGAACATCATGCTTATGGCTTGCAGGGGAGCAGGAGGGAGGGTCTGTCCCCTCTGTGCTATTCCCAGAGCAGAGCTGCAGCAGCATTGTATCCTTCGGGGGTCCCCAGTGGGTGCCAGCAGGCTGAGGTGGCACAGGGTAGCAAATTCTGCTGCTGGTTTTCCTCAGTGCCACACGAAGTGAGAAGGGGTTGGATACAACCTTCCATGTACTAGAAATTGGGTGCACTTGAGACCTTTCCACAGCTTGTCCTCATCTTGGTGAGAAAGCCTTGTGGCTTTCACATGTGGTCATTTTACAGCCCCGTGAGAGCCAAAGATACATTCACAAGGGTCAGGCCTGCCCAGCACTGGTTCCAGCAGAGTATGGGAAAAAGCACAAGTGGTGGAAAGTGAGCAAAAAGCTTATGCTCTTTTGTATTGCAGTAATCCCTTCTCCAGCACTGACCAAACCCCAGATACACACTGGTTTTGCTAGATAGATGCGGTCAGATCCTTGGCTCCATCAGCCGGCACTGTTTCACCAACCACAGCGCAGCTGACACAGCTGGGCTAATTTGCTCTCACTGAGGATTTGACCTGCTGTTTTCTTCTTGACAGCATCCCTTAAAAGATACATGATGTTCTGCAGGTCCCTGCTAATCTGCTTGAGGAGGAGCATTCATTGTTCAGCCTGCCACCCTTATCACCCTCTCTTGCCAGAAAAGAAGCCCAAGCTGGATGCTGGTGACAGCCCTCTTCAGGCATGGGTCTTACTGTGACTGTAAGAAGCCTCATGTTGCAGAAATCCCCCAGGAAGACAGAAAGCAGCCGTGGCTATGAATCACCCTAGAAACAAATGATTCGCTATGGGTAAATTCATGGAAATGGCACAGTACTGTAAAGTGTGACTAAGGCTATTATCTCGGAGCAATGGAAAGTCTTCCAGTCTACACCCCCATCCCCATCCCCTGCCTTCCCCCTGTGCCTTCTTCAGAGTATGTTAATTATTGCTCTGGGTGAGAATACACCACGTCTGGAACAAGTCACTCTAACCAAGCAGGTCTATTGCCCTTTCCATGCAAAACAACACTGGATTGTCTAGAAAAGACTGTTTGAAAACATCTGTCAAAGCATCATTTTTATGTTCAAACTGCTCTGATTCAGCAGTAACTGATGCACTTCAGGGTATCTGATTATTCAACTAAAGGTGTTTCCCTGTTGGGTTTGCTGCAGGGGGGATCAATACAATGAAGAGGGGCAGTCCGGCGGAGCTCTTAGGCTGTCCTAGCTATGTGTTAGGACAGGAGACGTGAACTCTGCTGCTCTAACAACTCTTGGTCCTTCAACTGTGAAAAGCAATTTCTTGGCTCCCTGTCAAAGAAATCCAGCAAAAAATTGGTACATGCTCTGTTCCTGCCATCATCCATGAGAGGTGTGGGCACTCAGGGCCTGGAAGTTAGCATAGTAACTTAAAGCAAACTATTTCAGACCACCTGAGAGGCAATGTTGCTGATGGAAATCCCACCTTGTGATGATCCAGCAGTGCTTGGTAGCATTCCCAAATCCTTCTGTGTCCCCTCATATTTCATAGGGAAAAAATTCTCTCCACAAAATTGAACCAGATAGTGAGGAACATGATTGGAGTTTCTTCTGAACTGTGTGTTTCTGGGTGATGCCATGGGTTTCTCAGACTCTAGCTGATATCGGATCATCTTGCACTTTGGTGTCTAAAAGATGAAAAAGTCTGACATAGGCAAATGAGTCCAGAACTGGACTGCTTCTGCTCAAGCTGGCTTCTCTGTTCCTATTTTATGGCCCTGCGCTTTCAAGGGCACCTTTCAATGAATAATTTCATTTGTTTTAAGGCCTGAATTGTCCTAATGGGCTGAACATTTATATAGAGAAGCCAAGATGATCACTTCAGGGGGAAAGGTAATGCTTCATGTTACTGTGCATGAAGAACTGAGGTGTGCAGTTTTTCTTTACAAAGGCTAAACACCTTTTTATATGAATAACCTTGAAGCAAGAGCATTACCAAAGCAAGACCTTCACCAATAACTCCTTAAATGCCTATTAGCAGACTGTATATATGATATGAACTATAAGAACATTACTGCCATTCTGCTTAGCTATTCCAAAAGAAAATTCAGGCCAGGACTAACAATTAGACTAATGCACTGTGTTGGTTAATTGAAGGAGTTTATGACACAAGATAAATGTCAGATTTCAAAGCCAAGTGTGTGCATGTGTGAGAGAGAGAGAATATATGCAGGTAGGGATGTCATCAGCTGGAGCACTAAATATAAGCCTCTGTGATTTCGCATCTGGGAAAATATCCAGAAATCCTTTCTAAGCAATAAATTATATGCTTGTGGGACAGCAATGATATACAAGCAAAGCAGCACCTGTAATGAGCCTGCAACAATCACTGAGACCTGAGAACATTAATGCCAATTAATCTGGGAGGGAAGAGTTAGAATGTGCCAATGAAAGTCTCATACCCACCTTGTCTTCCACCTGAACAAGAGCACAGGCTGTTAATGAGAACACTGGGGTATTTTTCCTTACTAGCTTCCTGGGAAGTATTTGCTTGTCAAAAGTAGTTCACAGGGTCATGGTACAATTATTTTCACTGGTCATTACTGCAGTGACAACTATACTGTGAACTTGAAAGTGCATTTAAAAAACTAATGATGAAAACATGTCTTGATCAGTCTTGACTCATCAGTTGCTTAATATATGCAAAAAATATTATCATCCTTAATTGTCTCTATGATACTGCACTCTGAGAGGAATATCCCTCAAAGAAAACCAACCCTTGGGAGAAAATGCTACTCTCAGGTTTTACGAGACTAATGTGGCTTGGACTGAATTGATCAAACTCACATTCCACAGAGTAACTTAAAGTGCCCATTTAGCATTATTCCCTGTTGGCAGTTTGCTCTCTCTGTTTTATAGATCAGGAAAATGTTTTCCTTGGGTTTGGTTTATCCTGCATTTTAGTCTATATTAATATTTAAATTTACTTGGAACAAACAACTTCCCTTTGATGACAACAGGGAAGTTTTGCCAAAACTGAAGTGAGGTAAAGGCAATTGGGATTTATTCTTCCATCTTCTGCCTGATATGTATTGGCTTTCTCATTATAGGTCCCGGAGAGAAACTCACTGCACAGATCGGTGTCAAATGCCACATGAGACAATGGCATTGAACTACTTGGTGAAGAAGTCTCTAGTCCAAGGGTTTGATGCAGCAAAGCACTTCGGTAAGCGCCGAACTTTTAGCAACAGGAGTAGTCTTCAGGTCCTTTAGTGCTCTGTGTCTGTGCTGCACTTACAGCTCGGAGATGGGAAGGGCATGCAACCTTGCTCATGGTCAACAAGGTATGTCTTCATGGCAGAGACTGCCTGCCAAACCCCCCTCTTCTAGGTCACCTAGAAGATGCTCTTTGCCCAGCCCCTTCACAAGAGGGCTCTGTGCTCTCAGTGCATGCAGGGCTCAGTTTACAAGGCTCTGGCACATGAACTTCATGCCTTGGATTGCTTGGACAAGAGCAGGGATTGATACAGGCTTTTCAGCTAACCTGATAGACGCGTGTCTATGGGGTCAATCTGCTGCCTAGTTCCTCTACGCACTTCCTACACACTATAGGCATGGCACAAGGAATATGTCTGATAGTAAAGCCCTGTTGGTGTTGAGGAGAGGTCAGTCTTGGCAACAGTTCCTCACTGAAAGGCTTCTCCAACAGTGAGACAGCTCAGGCAGTCCAGAGAGCAGCAAGAGCTCCAGTCTGGCACTCCAGAAATGTGAAGTCCTGGCACCTCCATGGAGTCTGGGGTTCAGGCAGACGGGAGGTCTGCTTGACAGGTTTCACGGGAAAGGACAGCAGAGGCTGTGATCTTAAGACACAGAAAAGAACATTACCAGCCTATACTAGGGTCTGTGTGTAAACCTTTTCATAGCACATATTGGTTTTACTCCTAGGCTAGGTGAGTCCATTAGACACTGTGTTAACTACCAGAGGGTATATAATTTAAAGTGCTTCAATGTATATCCTGTATCTAGAATGCTGTTTTATACAACCTATAGCTAGGGAAATAGCTTTTATTATAAAAGCGGTTTGCTAGAACCTGAGGCATATGTAGTTAGCTTTTAGTTCATAAATCTCTTCTTATTGAGGGAAGGAGAGTTTGCTTCAGGGTAATCAGCAACTTAAGCCAGAAGAGACTAGTCTGGTCTCACAAATAACACAGACCAAGGAATGCCCCTCTCTTAATTCCTAAGCAAAACTCATTAGTAGTGTCTGGTGCTAGAAAAGAATCCAGTTATAATGTTAAGCTTTCCAGTTGTGGAAAATCCACTACAGCCTTCATTAATGTTTACTTACTTTCACAGATAAACGAAAAAGCCTTATCTAATTTGTAGTCTGAACTCATCTGATTTCAACCTTCATCTATTAAATCTTATTATACCTTTCTGTTCCAGAAGTGCCCTTATATATGAAACTGCAACATTAACTAGAAAGAAAAAAGTGCAAGGATGATATTTAAAGTTTGGGTGGATAATGATGATGCTCCTCCAGTGAATATATGTAGCAATGCATGGCACCTTGCAGAACATAGCCAAGAGCTGCATTTTGGGCTAATACGTGTCAATCTCCTAGTATAAGAATTACATTCTCTACCTGGAGTCTAATGTCAATTACAGTCACTGTCTTTCAATATGTTGAAACTACAAAAAGGGTCAACATATGAAATATTCATGCTGACATTTCCTTATAGCACATCCTTTCCTGGCTCAGCCATTGCCTTAGCAATACACTCTGTATTGTACTGTGCTCCCCTGCCGCCTCTCTTCCCCTAAGCCCTGTCAGTTCACCTGGCCTTGAGGCTCCTTTTGTCTCTTTCCAGGAGACACTGTATGATGTTTCTTATGCTACTGCTCTGCCTGGATTGTTCTCAGCCTGCACAGTCTGTAACCTGTCTGTGTGCCTAAACCTGTGTGATTCAGTCACTCTCCGCCACCCAGCACTATCCTGATCCTCATTCTTGATATGTTTTCATACCTCATTGCATCACTTTACCCAAAAATTCTATCAATAAGCAGCTTATAGAATGTGTTGTACACCAAAGTGGGGTGAAAAACAAGATCCTTACAGTTTACAGTAAGTGCAATTATCACAAAGCTTACTCGTGATCACTCTGCAACCTTTCATTGACTCTGTCAGAACTGATGGGGTATTCTGCAACCTTTCATTGACTCTGTCAGATCTGATGGCGTATTTTTAACATGCATCAACTTACATGTAAGAGCAAAAGGTTAATTTCACATGCAAATGTTTTCATTTAGAGATGTCTACAGCATTTCCTTGTATGAATGTTTTCTTTCAACAAAGTTACATGGGAAATTCATTTATGTAAATCTTTCTCTTCAAAATCTTTCCCTGTTAATAAATCGGCATTTTCCAACAAATATAACACAGCACAATACAACAAAAATAATTGACAAAGACTCTTCCAATCTGATTGTGCTTAATTGTGATTAACAATCTTGTGCTGCAGAGTTTTTATTTTTTCCTTTGTCTGCTAACCCTCATGTGTGCTTCTGGTGATAGATAAATAACAGTATGCTGAATGAGATGTGATTGCCAGTTCATATGGCAGTTCCTCATTTTAAAGTCGTTCATTTCCTAATATAACCTTCAGTATCTTATAATGTCATCCATCACTGCAGTATTTCGAGCACTTCCTTTAAAATCACAATATAAAGAGTATTTTCTGAGTGTCTGGCACTTCTCCCTTTTTGAGGTTGAAAATTTGCAGAAGTGGGGATGTTATTGGTGATGGTGGTTGCCTGCATCACTCATTTCCTCTTCTCTCCTGCTGGATGTTGTAGAAGGAAACTTAAACTGCAGTTACCTCAAATTCTCTGAATATATAGCTGTCATCTTTCAAATTGTATTCACTCAAGCCCAGGATTTGGAGGGGTTGTAAATGAGGGCTTGTTTATCTGGGGAGGGTTATGGAATCACACCTGGCTTTAAGCTGCTCCTCTCTTTGATGGTTGTTTTTGCTAGCTCTTACATGAATGTTTGTGGGGTGATACCCTGACAGCTGAAGGGCTGATCTGATGTGTTTAAAAAGGCAGTACTCAGGCAGCCTGCCTAGCCACAAAGATCTGCACTACACACCATGGGCGAGAGGACAGATTCCACGTTAATCACCAAAAGTGCAGATGTGATGTTTGGGGTCAGTGGAAAAGTGGATGCCCACCACAGTGCCAGGAAGCCCAGCTTCCAGCCTCCACTCAGCCATTAAACTGATGGATGCTTGTGAGCAAGAACCCTGCCGCAGTGCACCTTTCCTCCCTCACATCCTCCCTGTAGCTTCCAAGACACAGGGAGATCATCCCCTCTTTGGGGAAGGTGTTTTTACATTCTGTACTGCTAGGAAGATGGTGCCCTGGTTGTGGTGGGGTCTTTGAGGTGCTGCTGAAATCAAAATGATTAAAAACAACAGCCTTGAGCACACCAAAGTGATAAAACAAGTTTGTTCAGCACAGGTTGGCTCACAGAGGGATACAGGGATTGTTTGTATTACCCGCAGGTAAAGCACTGAGTGCTTGCATCCTGTGTGCAGAAAACCAAACTGATCCAAATTCCTTAAAATTCCTTTCACTCCAGCAACCCCAGCTGACAGCAGAGCCATGTGCCAGCACTGCAAGAAGCAGCATCAGCAGTCCCTTCTCCAGCTTGTGGGGCAGCCCTAACCCTGTTGTTCGCTACCTTTTCAGCACCATGGGTCTCTTGGCATGATGCTGATGTGCATTGGTGGGGCAGAGAGGGCTGGCCAGGCACTCTGGCCAGCAGACAGTTTTGCTCTCTCCTCTGCTAGGAGCTGTACCCCAGCTCAGGCACGTGTCACTGCTGTGATCTAGACTCTGGTAATGCCAGTTTCCAATGCCAGTTTCTTCCTGAACTGCTACCCTTCAGAAAATCTTGGACATGAACTTGGGACCTGAACACATCCTTGTCCAGCTTACTTCTTTTAGCTAGCTCCAGCAACACCCTATGAGTCACCTGTGTTTGTCAGCAAAGCCAAGTCACAGGTGTACATCATGTATTTTCTATAGAAAACATACACTGGAAGACACAGCCAAATGCCTTATCACCAACACAGCAAGGGGAAGCCAAACAGTCTGTGTGAGTCTTTCTTTAACAGGAAACAGATTTGCTTTCTCCTCCTAGGTACTCAGTGAAGTAAAAAGGGAAAGCTGCAGGCTGTGATGCCAGTTAGCCCTGTGGCAGAGTGTCTGAGCTGGTGGCACTTCAGTGGCTTTAGAGGCAGTTGAGAGGCTCTTCTCTTTGGTGCCGAGGCTCCCTCCTCCCCAGGAGCAGAAGTGAGTTAATTAAGCCAGTGAAGCTGTGCGAGCCAGGCTGTCAGGCTCTCGCAAACCGCCTTGTCTGATCCTCTCAACAAAGGAATTGCCTCGGCACTGTTGGGCTTCAGTCAGTTAATGATGAACAAAGTGCTCCTTGGCACTCAGCTCCACAGCTTTGCTTATTCAGTAAAGAGGTTTCCAGTATTTCTGTCTGAATTTGTCCCAGGAACATAAACAAGTGAAGGGCAATTGCAAAGCCTGTACATTCCCTCGCAGTTTCTGGGGTTAATTTCTGCATTAGCGTAGGTTTTATTTAGTGGCAACTCTCAACATTTTCAGATCTCAAGATCAGAAAACAGAAACTGAAAACAAGAGAAACTACTTCTAGCAAATGGCCCTAAATGACAGCTTACCATCACCCAAATGAACAGGTTTTGCTTTCAAAATCTTCTCTTGTCTTTTCTGTTTAGTT
This sequence comes from Psilopsiagon aymara, assembly GCA_024733675.1. Lineage (NCBI taxonomy): Eukaryota > Metazoa > Chordata > Aves > Psittaciformes > Psittacidae > Psilopsiagon > Psilopsiagon aymara. The sequence goes on from JANRGW010011926.1 coordinate 20,019, forward strand.
GCTATTGATGTGTAATCAACAGCTTGATCATTCAAGCTTTTAACTTGGAGACACCTTTGAATCTTCATTTTTGCCTTCTCAGTACCTCCAAGAACTTCCTGGAAGTATTTAACGCTTGTAAATACAGTCTCATAACATAGAAAATTAGCATACTATAAGGTGATCAGGCAGAGATCCAGCTGGCTCCATGTCTAGTCTCTGACAGTCGGCAATAACGCAAGCCAAGCAAAGAACATAATAGGGCAACCTATGTTTCCCCAAAATACTCACATAGGTGCCAGCAATGTGCTGTGACTTCTTGACCCATAAAGAGTGCCTTTGCAAAGGCTAGCTCTTTCGGGCTATTCCCCTGCATTTATTCAATTCCTTGTAAACTTAGTGAACAAATGTTAGTGTCCTATGGACCTATGACAGAGAATTTAGTCTTGTATGTGGCACCCACCTGTGAACGTAACTTTTTTATCAGTTTTTTCTTTGAAGAGGACTCTTCCTTTGCCAGTTCATTAACATTGGTAGCAGGACCAGAAGGCACTGCACTAGAGACCTGAATCCTTGAAAGGCAGACACCTCATTCTGGTGCCACCCCAGGCAGAGTGTGACCAGAAGTCAGGTAAAAAGTACCTGAATATGGGACTCTAGGTTCAGGTAGGCAGTAGTGCATGAACAGCTGCCAGCAACCATATGTCCAAAGTTGCAAGACAGTAGTTGAAAGCCAGTCAAGAAGGAGAACTTGGGAGACATTTGTGTTGATTTGTAATGAAGATTGAGCCTTTGGTACACAAGAGTGGGAAAAGCAGACGGGCACAAAGCAAAATAGAGGGACTCACTAGACTGTCGGTGAGAGAATTGACGATCTGCATAATAGGGATCCTGCATAAAATGAACATGTGATGCTGGAACTGGCTTTGCTTTGTTGAAACTGTTGAACTGTTGATTTACTGAAACATCGAAGTAGCAGAGGCCACCATACTTGAAAAATACACTGCTGCTTGCAGGGAAAAGCTCCAGACAGTGGTATGGCAGTTGTCCTTCCCCAAAGAAAAATGCATGGAGAGTTAAGTGGCGTTACAGAAATGACAGGAAGAAATGCAGCAGACAAGCTATGGTAGTAAATGTCTGGCCTACAGATAGAGTGACCATTGTAGGGATTTCCAGGGGAAGAAGATACCAAGGAATAAAATGGCAGCAAAGTAAATTGGCCTAGAAGCACTCCCTGGTCTGTTTGAAGGAACTGCCTTGCAGCAAGGACTTGGTTAAGAAAGATCTTGGTTACAGTGATGCAGGCAGCATCTAGTATCCTGGATAGCTCTATATGTCAGGACTACTCTGGTTGGAGGAGACAATCCCAAAGGTATTTGGAGGGAGTGTGAAGACAGGCTGGATGGAAAACCGGCAGTACTGGCTGAAAAGTTGTGAAGCTGATAAATGGCTAATGTTAGATAAAGCCCTTGGGATGAGAAGGTACTTGAACCCCACAGATCAAGACTGACTGAGTTGGAAGGAAGGTGACAGGGCAGTCAAGCCCTGGACTCAGAGACCTCCGTCATATGAAAGCATTCAAACTTGAGAATCTGAGATACGGTGTGAAAATAATGGGCACCAACTCTAGGAAAGAAGGGACAGAGTTCACTAAGAGATGCCTCCTTGGAAGCTCAGTAGAAGGTCCTCAAATGAGGATAAAGGCAGAAGCAAATGTGCAGGTGGGAGGAGTCAGAGCAAGTGCCCTGCTGTTCTTGCTATCACCCTCAGCAAAAGCAAGGGATAGCCCTCGAAGAACATGCTTTATCCCAGAAATAACCATTTATCTGTAATTAGAAAATGGGGAAACCAGAAGGACCACAGTCCAGATGGGGGGACAAGTGTGGGGCCTCCAGGGACAGCAGGGGGAGGAAGCCCACTCCAGCCCAAGCAGGAGGTAGGCTCCAGCTTCTGGCACCTGACCTGTATAAATGAGTTAAAGCTGCAATCAGAGGTTGGCAGGGAAGCACCTCCATATCAACATGTAAGTAGTCATACGATCAAGCATATCTGAGCCTAGCAAATTCCTGATACAAGAACTTCCTGTATACCCCACAGAAATCAATTTAGACAAGGGACAAAGTAATCAGGCTGAAACTGGCCTGCTTTAGGCGACAGATAAAATCAACACTTCTTGTTTCTTTGAGAAGCAGTTCTGCTAGTGGCTCTCCCAAAATGAGTTCATTATCCCACACCTTCATTGGTGTCATGATCAGGTTTTGAAGCTGTTCGCTTTACCTCCATTTCAGTTTGTTAGGGCTAGTCTCTCAAATGTTTCATGCAAGTTCAAAGCCTCAGCGATGCTAGCAGGACACAGTTCACATCAAGTATAGTCTTGCTTGTTTTATTGCAACTGATAACAATCTCATTCCAAAGAGTGGAAACACTATTTCTGACTAATCAGGTCACACAAGATAATATGCATGCTTCATTCAGTATATGATTACAGTTAAGCATTCCCCCATACAGAGAATATATTCAGCAAACTCATTCAGTCCTTGTAATTGTGCCTGTAAAACTGTGTAATGTCCTCATATAGTTGATGCATTGTCAAGACCATGGTACTCTGAAGGAGAGAGATTCTATTCTTGCAAACAGCTAATTGCTGCAATATAGCTGATGCCATAAGTGATAAATTCCTGAAACTACCTCACTGGGATTTGGTTTTCTGTATGTTACACTGTAAAAATCAACTGAATGGCACTATATATAGACTCATAGAATGGTTTGGGTTAGGAGGGACTTTAAAGCTCATCCAGTTCCAACCCCCTGCCATGGGCAGGGACACCTTCCACTGGACCAGGTTGCTCAAAGCCCCATACAACCTGGCCTTGGGGAAGGCGACACACTAAATGTGTTATCCAAAAGGGACTGCTGACAATACTGCATAACACTGCAATACTGTGTCAATACTGTCCTGACACTTGAGTAATGTATTTTTTGCAGATAAACCTGTTTAGCAGGGTTTCAACATTTCTGGATGTGCACTGCAAGCACAAATCAAAAGGGTTGAGTCCTTCCAAAGTTCCTAGGTCATTTCCACTATTCTGTGATTCTGTGGCTGCTTTAGCTCTTTAATGTCAAAAGTTTCACAATTCTTTAAAGACTTTCTGCCAATCACACTGTTTGTTCTTGTAACTCCAAGAAAAGAATTGTTTAAGACCTTTTTTATACTCCAAAAGGCAATTAGTTGCACTCTGCCAGACATGCAAACCAATTGCTTAGAAAAGTACAAGCAGAAATAACTGACACACAAAGCAACAGTTTTATCTGTATGGAGATGCACACAACAATGCCTCACAATTTTAAAACTTGCCATTACACAGCTGATTGTTCAAAGCAGCTTGTACTGAATATTTTGGTGTTGCTTGTCTACTGACTGGACTTGTGAAAACTAGTCCTGATTCCGGCATGTTGAAAACTCTATTGACCAACTAAGAATGTAGTTTATTGCAGATAAGACACCATGCAGTTGGACATGTTAAAGAGTTTGTTGACTGGGATGGTCTTGTAATGCTTGGCAGGAATGTAATTTCTCACCTAGCTCTGCTAGTATAAGCTGCATGTTAACAATACCTTGTCTTTTTTGTTAAAGGGAAATTTTGTTATAGGGAATACAACCCTTTTCTTTATATGCTCCTTTTTCCTCACCTGATTTTCCCTTTTGCAGGCAGGCACACACACACAAAACCAAAATAGGAAAAGAAAAAAACCCAACAAATTGATTGCACAATGACAGACTTATCTCTGGTTGCAATCATGTGAAAGTCTTAATGAGAAAACATGTGCATCCAGCCACACCGTGCATTTTGCATAATCACATGCTGGCGTTTTCATGAATTCGTGTGCTCATGCTTTTTTCCCCCTCTTCATATTGCTTTCCTCAGCATTTACATCCTGGGGAGGAAATACACAGCACTGGCTGCTGGACTCCAGGGGCCCTTTCAGTCTAAAGGTCCAAGCTGACCTGCAGCAGCCCCATGCACTGACTGTGCTGCCCCAGCCTGTCTTGTAGCTGCTTTCTCCGTAGCATCTGTCAGGTCTACATATGTGTTTGTATCTTTGCTGCCAAAATCCTTCCAAGCATGGATTATTCCCATTCCTTCATCATGGTTATTGTTTGCTGTTCAGGAATTATTCATGGATAGTGTGTTAGCCCTGAAAACTGCTGAATACACACCCAGGGTGAAACCAAGCAGTAAACTGCATCCAGAGAAGGATACTGTGAGGTTATTGTAAGAGGATAATTGTACTCTGCTTTGCCTCCCAGTAGAGGCCCTCTAGTTCTTTTATAATGCAGAGAAGTGGCATAAAGTAGAACAGATGGGCTTGGTAAAAAGCCAATGCTTAAATTGGTCAATGCTTAAAAATGCCAGTGGAGAAAGGGGAGAAAAGTCATTACCACCTTAGAGCGGTGCCTCTAATCTTCTTCAGAGATTACTACACAACAGAGCTGGTGAGAAAAAGACAGAGACACCTTCTCCAAGCAGGACTGCCTGCAAGCCTTTTGTGACCATTCCTGTTTAAGTAGACAGGAGCAGTGGGAATTTTTCAGAAATACCTGGGTGTACATCCCCAGTTGATGAATTTTATTGCTTCTGCTGTGCTAAGCATCAAATTCTCCATCAAAATGGTGCATCTTTTTCCATGAGGGTCATAAGCCTTAAACTGCACTTGAACATGAAGCAAACACTAGACTGGTAAGATGCAGGCACTGAAGATTTTTCACATGCCTCAGTTTTCATGAGGGTATAGAGACACATAAAGCCAATAGAACTTTGAATCAGTTTTCTCTACAAAGATGTGCATAGAAGACAGCAAAGTCAAATAAAACCCTACTTCATACTACACAAAGGACAGTGGTAACACTATGGCTTTTAAATTAAAGAGCACTGGATATTAATCAGTTGACTAAAATTTCTGTGTTGGAAAATAGACCAGAAAGACCTTTTGGGAGGTTAACAGTCTGACACAAGCTGGGAGAACAGGCAGCTTGGAAGGCTTTTCAGCTCTATTTGCTTGCAGCCCCAGGCTACCATGACTTTGAGTCCAGGGTATCCAGTTAAGCCAAAGAAATAACCTAACCAGTGAGCTAGAGAAGGGAACCAAGAAGCAAACAAGTTGGCAAAATTGCATTTGTGTCTCTTCTTCCATTGCGCCTGCTTCTTTCCTGTTCTCATTTTGTATGCGCCTCTTGCCTTGTTGTCCAAGGCTAAACCTTTTTAGAACAAAGTTGTGAACCCGTGAGAAGAAATTATCTAAAAAACCAGTCTTTGATAGTATTATATATACAATTAGTATATATGATGCAATGGCTGATCGGACTGAGCTGAGTCCTGGCTTTTTTTCAGCCTTGACGCTGCAGATAAATGCTGAATCTTTGGAAATCTCTGAAATCTCTGGAACCAGACCAGTAAGGCTGCACAGTCACAGTGCTCTTCAAAGCTTGAGAAAGGTTACACTGTGTAATGCTGACATAGTTCAGAAGTCACTGGCTCAAAGAAAAGCTCCTTTTGCTACCTGCTTTCCTTCTCTTTGCCTCTCTTCCAGGTGTTTTATCTCCTCGTTGTCAATACTGAACACCAAAAATCTCAGTGTTGAGCCACTCCCCGCGCCCAAAATCCTTTTACCATCTCCATGACTCCATTACTATCTAAAAAGCATTGCACATCCATTATTAAACAGAAATAATCCCATAAAGTGCAAGAAAAAAGAGAGGCATTAAGTGAAAGGTCAGTACACAGTTCTTCCTTCCGTGACCTTAACTCCTATATCTTCATTAAAGGTTTCAGTGGATTTGTAGTAGTGGTTGATGGTATGACTGAGCAGCTCTCCAGCCTGACTGGAGAGCAACATGTCCAAAGCATACAAGTCATGCTGTCAAGCACACATGATGTCAAGTGGCCACTGGGCTGCACTACAACCCTGACACCTGAGAAGTACCCCCAAATCCAGACTTTTTGCATCATATCCTGATGTCTGGCAAGTATGCCCACAAAAGAGTGGAGTCTGGAAGTGTTTCGGGCAATCGTAAACATCCTTTAGCTAGATCAGGGCCTGTTGCCAGGATTTGTGCTATCTTCTGCTGGCATAGCCCAATATTTGAATCCAACCCTTGATATTAATTAAAAACAGTATTTGGAGCATCTGTTTGCAAAAGCAGTCAAGAGTGTATTAGGATACCAAATAATGAGCACTTGCAGAATGTTGTGAGGCCATGCATTTTATCATTTATAGCTTTCTTGGGACTAAATTCCTTGCAAATATACACAGGATGAATTAGAAAAAGTCTAAATGTTCTTTCTTCTTCTGCCCCCCAACACAGTATAGAAACCACACTGCAGAATCACTCAAAAAAATGTCTTTTAGGCCATATGATAAACATAAAATTAGAGCACTAGTTTTGCTAAAGAATTGGCTTAGGAAGTCAAAGCACTTAAGCTGAACAGAAAAGAGTAGAAGGAAAGATGCCAGGCTAGTAAGAAACAAAAAGTGTAGCTTGAATTATCTTTCCTTATTCATTACCATGGCCTTGATTTGATGGTTGTTTTTTTTTTTTCCCTGAAAAGTGGATGATTCTGCTTTAAGCTACAAGAACATAATTATTGTATCCAGTGAATACAGTATGTCTTACACTATTAAAGTCCTATTGAAATGAAATGAGAGCTATTTCTAAGAACATGGCATTAACCTTAAACATTGCAGAATAATAGAAATTGCCTCTTCTAGATTTTGTTTCTGATTATAGTTTTTGGTGAGCAGCAGAATTTGATGGAATTGTCATTAACCCAAGAATCAGAAATGCTGGTTAGTAACAGAATAAACCCTGCTTGCTCCCTCAAATAGCTATTAGTGAATGCACTTTGACATCTAACTTTGGTTCTTATGCTCATTCTTTGGGAAACTGTGATGGGGACCTTTTTCTTGTGTTTCAGCGCATAACAGAATTGAATAGGTGGTGAATAAGGTAAAAATATCTCAGAGGTGAGATGTAAATACATTAAATGCTTCCAGACAGGTCTTTCAAGAGAAAGTGATAATAAACATGAGACGCAGTAACAACCTTATATTAATGAGAGAGGGCAAACCATGATGGGACTTCATAGCACATTTTATCAGATATTCTTACATTCCATGCTGATTTCTCCCACAAGGCTAGCAGCACTTTCAACATGCTGGGGGAAAACCAATCTGCAGATGCCAACCATTTACAGAGAAGTGTTGATGAAGCCCAGAATCAGAAAAAGACAGGATATAATCACTCCAGCCTCCCAGGCAGGTAGGAGCAGGGAGGGGCAGAGAGTAACCAAACACAGTTTATCCCCAAAGACAGAATGGAAGTGGTGGGCCAGACCTCTTGGGAAGGACAATCCAGGAAGGTATCCTCAGCCATGGGTGTATGCGTATGGGAATGGGAAGTTTTGGGGACCATTGAGAAGGGCTCTTTCTGCATCAGTATTTGAGCACTGTCACTGCCTGTTCTTTACCAGGAGTGTACACAATAACAAGGGACTGCCCAGATGGATGTGTTGCATCTTCAGCTCCTCCAAGAGCAGGCAGGAGGCTGATAAACCATGTTAATAGCTTTTGCCTCTGTCAATAAATGTCAGGCTGGGATGTGGCATTTAAAGTGCTCTGTAAGAAGGAAGATGAGAGATCTTTATTTTCGATTACATGGAAATGTGCACAGCAGTTTCTTTATTTAAACTGGCATATATTCAGGAAGGTGAAAGCACAGGAAACTATGTTCCTGTAAGAGGAACAGAGGGCTTGTCTTCAAGGACAATACACAAAGATGAGAGTCCAGGTAAAGTAGCTTAGTCTTGGAGTCCAGGGGAATATCAGCAATATGTAGAGCAGCTCTTCCCAGGACTAGATTTCATCTCAGGTTCTTGTCTTCCTATAGCCCCAAGACCCCAGATTAGTCTGTGTACATGTAGGCATTCCCTTTTGGATGCTGCTGGTTTATATTCATGCTTTGATGCTGGGAAGACATTCTCTAGCACATAAGGCACTATTTTGCAAAATAACGTAGATATCTGAGAATATAACTTCATGTTCCTATCTCCTCTGTCTAGCTTGAAAGCTGTATTCACCATCAAGGTTAAACTGTTTTTATTAGAGCAAATTGTCATCTGTGTTTCTAAAGATTCATTACATTGCAAGCTTCATTACTTTGCAATGCTAGTATTAGACCTATTTATTATTATTAAAATTATTTGCTTACCATTTGTATTTTATTTACATGGGCTATTAAACTGTGTCAGTTATTTAACCTGTTTCTAATAGGTTTCATTTTGTGATGTGACTAGCATAAAAACATGTTATTTAAGGGTACACATTGTGAAATAATGGAGGAAAATTCACTCATTACTTAAAGATTAATAAAAAATAGTTCTCTTAATGTTATCTTAAGAAAAATGATGCACCTTTTTTTTTTCTTTGTTTGCATAAGCCTCTCAGTGACCCTTTAGGCTACAGAAATTAAGCTACTGCTGAGCATCCAGCCTCTAACCTGCGAAACTGAAATAAAGCAGAGGCATTCTACTAACAGGGCTCTTGATAACTCACAAATTTCTTGAGTTAGACCACGGCACACTCAGAAACAAGTGATAATGAAATGATGGATGCAATGCTCCACTCCTCAGAGAACTAGCCACATTTGCTCATGTATCCCATGAATAAAATGGATTTGATGTGGGGACTAATGTTGCTGATCAAATTAGTTACACAAAAGGCTTTCTAGCCTGATGAGTATCAGAATCACAGTGAGGAAGGCTGGAAGGGAATCCAAGAACTCAAGAGCAACTTTTGGCTTTTCACAGCTTCATGACATTGTTGATTTTTAGACAATTTATGAGATACTTTAATCGGAAATGGTGCATGTTAATTAGTTTGATTTCAGTTATTGGAATTAAATTGGGATAGGTAAACAATGAACACGACAGACTTCTATTTTTGGTTGACTTTCTAGTAGGACCTACCACTCTCTGTCTGATTTTTACTATTTACACAGAAGGAATTTGTTGTTACTTCAATTCTTGAATTCCTGGAATTTCTAACACCTGTGATTTTTTGGTTTCTATCCTCTTTTATCAGGGTAGGTAGTGCCACCATCTTCCAAAGGTCTGCTGCAACATCAAAACCCATTCAAATTTACAATTCTTACAAAGTCAAGAAATAATTCTCCTTCATTTGTAAAACCTTAGATGAGAAAAAAGTTATTCAAGGTAAACCAGCCTGTAATATACTTGCTTAAAAGGGGGTCCCCATGTGTATTTTACTGTATTGCATCTCGCTGCAAGTGTTTTGGGCAAGAGAAAAGGGGGCAGTTTTTTTCAGTAGGTGTCTAAAAATAAAATACATTTTGGTTCTTATGTTAAAAGAATCTGAATCTTTGTAAGACTTCTTAAAAACCTTAAAGAATCTGGCCCCTAGAGAGATTTTCCAAATGCTGAGCTTCCTAATTTCATTAGAATCAAGAGAAGCTTGGTAGCAAAACACTTAGGCAATTTGGAAAGTCTTTTTAGCACCTGTCAGTAGCCAGGCAGATGTCCAGTACTATCCTTTGAGCAATTAGACTGTTTTGATTCTGTTCAGTGAGATGAAGGGGCAAAGCACCAAAGGACTTCTTGTTCATTTCTTTTGCCTTGAAGGAGCCTTTGGCCCAGTGCTGCCTTTTTCCCAGCCCTCAGCAATATACTGTACCTTACTTGGCAGATTCCAGAGAATTACTGAAAAATGTAGAACCCAGAAATATAAAAATAGAAACAGTAATGCTGAATGCTGCAGCATGTATGAAAATAATTGATGCAAATTCTAAATGTATACTGCAAATTACCATAACTAGATTTGTAGACACTATAATGACACCTGCGTCTTACTTTCAAGATAGCAAAATGGAACAAGAGGCAAAACTATCTCACAGCAGAAAACAAACTCAGTGTTGAAATCAGTCAGTAGTGCTTTCAACAGTCGCTTGCTTAATTATTTCTTGCTTTCCTTCAGCTGCTGCCAAGAACAAAGGTCATGTTTAATGACTGCCTAAACCATTTGTGGTATTTTTTAGACTTGCCCTAGAGGTAGCTGATGTAGATCCTTTTGTAGTTGGTAGGAAAGTCTCGTATGGATTACCCTGTTAAAGAAACATTATCTTTATTTATCCTTCTAAACTGATTTGAATCCCTTCACATCCTCCAAAATACACACTTTCATTCCTTTTCTGTTTTCCATCAAATGTTGTAGTGACAGCTCCAAGAAGGCAACACTGGTTGTTTCAAGATTATAGAGCACTCAGGACTCCCACACCAGCTTTGAAGTAAATTAGTGGAGCCACAAGCACTTTCCTCTGCCAAACATGAAAGAATACATGTCATCATAACATCATTGTAATGCCATGCAACCTTAACCAAGAGTCAGAGACAGTAGCACAAATCTGAGGACCTTATTCTCCTTAGTCTTGTCTCTCAAGTAGAAAATGTCATGACTCCACCAGTTGGAAGTAGTGGTTCTAGAAAGTGAAATGAAATACAACCTCATTGTTTTTAATGACAGGACGCTCCTAGTTGTTTGCATTCACTTCTCTTCTTGCTTCTCTAAGGGCCAGTAGTTGAGCAGTAACCAACAGGGAAGTATGTTACAACAAAACATTTCATGATGAGGTCGAAATAGAAGAAATAACAAAAGAAAATGGAATATTAACTTTGTAATGCTGGGGACAGCCTGAGAGAGACTGCTGGGTGTTTGCCATCAGGCCCAGAACTGCAGCACATTTGAAGAGTATGCCACAATAGGGAGGGTTGGCAGCGGAAAGCGCTGGCGCTCAGAATAATGAACTCCATTTCATCTGAGGGACCTGGGTCCTATTACAGAAGAGACCTTGTACTTTCTGTAGTTTTAAAACATCTCAATAGGACAAGCGCATGGTTGATGCCTATGCTAGCGTTACACTGACACCAAATCAAGTCAGTTTCCCTCCATTTTCTCCTCTCATCAATAAAGATGGTCCTGCCCCACAGAATAAAATGTGTTCCACATTTTTTACTGCTTCTTTGAAAACTGGCTCTTGAAATCACAGACTATTTCAATCTGACCTGTTTATTAAAATATAGGCTTTAATCATAGTGTATGATGGTTCCTTTTCAACACTGCTGAAATCTGCTCTTGTGTCCATTATCTTTTAGTCACAAAAGCTGGAAAGTAAATTTGCTTTTGTGTTTTAAATGCAAGCTGATATCCTGAAATCATCCTGAAAGCAGGGGTATGTGCTGGTAACACATTAATCAACGTTAGAACTGGTAACACTGCATCTGTACCTAGGCATGTGCTTTCAGACCTGGCAATAAAGAGGGAAGAGAGAACAGCTAAACTGTGCATATGCTCCCTGTTTCCCTCAGTGTGACTATAAACCAGCAAATTGTTACACAAACTCACATATCAAGATATTCAATTGAAATTATATACTGTAAGCTTGTGACTAGCTATCAACAGATTGTCACTTAAATGTCATCTTTAAAGAGTTGTTTACAATGAAAAAACTTTAGCAGAAAATCAAATCACAGCGGGGAAGTTTGGCTTGTAGGAATTTGCTGTCCTACTATGTGAGAGCCTGATTTGTTTTTAATGCAGTGGGTAACGACATGGGTAAAACTTACCCACATTTTGTAGAATGGAGACCCAGCCAATCTTAAAACCTTCTAATTAGTCATTTGTACTGATAGCAAAAATATCCACAATTAACTTTAATAGGCCTTAACCGGAAAACTGGCTTTCATCCCTTAGGGAATAGGCACAATACCAGATGATGAGAATTGGGAAAAAACTGCTTTCCTGAACACAGTCCACATTTGTTCATTATTAATGCATCTGTCATTCCCAAAAAGCATGACAAAAGATCCAAGAGCAAGAGGAAGTCATGGGAGAGAGAGACCATCAGTGCACATACTTGCACTAGCCTGGCACTTCCTAACGCACATCCATAAATTCTACTGGTATTAAATAGCATAAATCCTTGATTCGGAATCCGATGATTTTGCTTACACAGGGCTGTCCTGAAGTTTGTTATACTGTGTCCAGCAATGCCCAGTGCCCCAAGGAATGGCTTGCCCATCTCACGTCTCTTCTCTGGGGCCTGCCTCACCGCTGTCAGGTCCTCCCGGCCCGCAGTTTCTATTGCAAGGGGCACTATTGCTTCAGACAAAAATTGTGGTAACACATGGTGGCAGCAGTGAGCAGCAAGCAAGGAATGATGAGCTTCAAACAGCGTAAGGCATGGGCAAATCCCATACAGCTGAGTGCCGCACATACCTTTACTCCTTCCTCCCATTGTATACTCCTACATTCTTTGTACGCAACTTTGCACCTCCAGGTAGGACATGTGAGGTTTTTCTGAGGGCATTTTATCCAGTGTGCATATCTCAAGACTACTAATGAGCAGTTCATACCATACATACAAACAGTATGATCCTCAGAAACACATGCAGATGGGAGGCTGAAGCCTGCAGTGAAATGCAGAAGAAAGGTTCTACCTTGCTATAGTGGCATGTCATGTCCTTGCTTCTCTTTGTCAGATGGAGACATTTCCTCCTGAGCATTCCCTTAGGTACTGACAGCTGTTTGCACCTTTGCCCTGGAGTCAAAGACAATGCTACCTGAGGTAGAGAACACAGCTCTTTTTAGTAAGCAAATCCTTTTTTTGGAGGATTGAGCAGATGACAAACATAAGTTAAAACAGAGCTGCATGTAAGAGAGAAATGATATTACAGAACCAGTTAAGCAAATAATAATGGCATTTGTTGGGTTTTTGTTTTGGGGTATTTTTTAGAAAAACAAGTATTAGTTTTCAGAGCACTGCCAGCACGATGTGGTAGTGTCAGTGCCTGGAAACTTCATTTTGGAAATTAGCTGTCTTTGGGGCATCTGAGCAGCCTAGTGGTCAAACATCATAGCACATCTCCAGGCTCTAACTCAAGAAAAGACAGAGTATTTCTACCTTGTTTTGAAACAGTGAAGATACATTTTCAAGTGGCAGACTGTAAATGACAAGAGTTTAGGAACTGCTTCATGAAGAGCTCTGTAGTCTACGGAGTGGGGACAGAGCAGGTGATCTGTGGGTCATGAGTTCAAGGATGCCCCACACTGCAGGCTGCCTTTGCCCTTTAGCTAACGCCCTGTGAAGCAAAGGAGGAACATTAGCATGGACTTGCTGGCACGACAGAGAATGAAGTCTATCCCAGAAAAGCTGCCAGCCACTAACTACAGTGCTAATTCTAAACATCAGTTGTCCATCATGGAACTAGTGTCATTAGTGGGATGTCCCTTTAAAGGCAGCTGAGAGGATGGGAGAACACAACAGCGCATGATTGTTTTATAAAAGGTTAATATTTGTAGGTTTTCACTGATTTTACAAAAAGACTGTGGACTGCAATAGTCATGGTCTACAAAGTGATGACAGAATTGGCAGATGCATTTGCAGCAGTGGTGATTTCAAAGCGGTTTCCATCAGGCTGTAGCATTTGTAATAAGTGTGTGTGAAGAAAGGATGAAGGGCTGCTGAAACATTGCAGTCCTGGACTTGTAGTGATGCCAACTGGATTTACTGTGGAAAAAAAAAACGTAGTAAATAAGGACTTTCCACTGATGCAAGAAGTATTGTAAAGATTGGTCAATCTTGCATTGCCATTTTCTCTTTTCCTGACTAATCATGTGTAAAAGCTTTTATTCCTGATGAACCCAAAATCCTGCCTGTGTCTTCTCATGATCTATATTAATTATTCCCACCACACCCTAAAAGTGTCCTCAGCAGGATTTTATAGTAGCCTTAATGGTGTTGTTCACATAAGCTGATTTGTACCTTGGCCCATGATGTACTACAGAGTTGATTATAACATTGCCAGGCTATAAAGACGTTTCTATAGTGCTGATGGAGAAACTCTAAACCCTAAGTGTGTACAGGTCCATATATATATATATACACACACACTGTCCATCTAATATGCAAATGGGTATTGCAATTACGGCCTGAGGTGATGCACTGAGGCCACGTGCTACTACCCTCTGCTGAAATTTCAGTCTTTAGCTTGAGCTTCTTGGCCTCCTGATTGAGGCATTTATTTTGAAGTTATGCCTACCGAAAGTACGCGCAGCTTCTAGTCAAAGCGCATTGTAAGGAGGAGAGGAATGTAGGTATTTCAATATGTTGACTTTGAAACCGCAATTTTTGCTTGGGAAGAGGAGTTATCCTTGTGCTCAAGCCACAGAGTGAGAGGACGCAAGAGCAGAAAAAAGAAACCACGTGTGACTGGTCCTGCCTGAGCCTAAAGCAATGCTCAGCCAAGGCATGAATGACATATTTCTGAATAAGATCTTATCAGCCCAAAAGAGGAAATGGAGCACGGATGTTAAAGATGTGCCTTTGTTTTTCTCAGGGGCATCTTTAACTTTTGCTAGACTGCTGTAGCTTCCCAGTGCCTTCTTGTAGGGATGCAGCATTGCCGTGGAGAGAAACAAGGAGCACGAAAGGACAGTTTAAACATCATTTACATTAGCCTTACATCTTCTGGAGATGCGTATATAGGAAAAGTACAAAGGTGATCATAGGAAAAACATTTCCATCTTTTCTGCAGTTACCTGTTGCTTGCTTTGTCTTTTTGGCAGGTTTAGGTTTTAGGCACATTTGGCATCACCTCAATCATGCAGTAAGTTTCAGTACTCTATGTGGGTACGTGCTACACAAATTTAGTTGCTGAGTGTGACAATAGTTTTACAGCTGGCAAGAAGCACAGACGCATTAGCATAACTGGCATCCGTACTTATATGGATTCAGCATTACTGAAGCTGTTTCAAAGGGACTGATTATGTGCTCTATCCCTTGGAGCAGAATTTCAGGCGGAGATCCCACTGGGATGGAGCAGACATAAAAAGAAGCCCTACATTTTGTAGTGCTGTGTCAATATCACTGCAAGAAAAATGTAGTATCTAAAATAAGGTTATCGTACATAGACAATTACCAGCTTAATGGATTTACACTGTTCTTTCAGATTTATCTTGATCTGTTTGTTCCCTTCCCTTGATCGTCTAAGAGGTTTGTTCTGTCTCTAGAAAACAAACTTCAGCATTTTCTGTTACTTGCATGAAAAATACAGTCACTTACTATGCGATCTTGGGAATAAGGTGTAGCAGCACTCTAACCACATTGAACTATACTGGTTTTATATACATATATGTACGTTATATATGTTTTTATGCATTCTATGCAGATCTAACATCTTATAAATATTTGCGTATTATCCAAAAGGGAGTAGTGAAATTATGAAAAATGTCACTTTTGCTAGTGTTACAGTATGTGCACATGCAGCTGTGTACAACCTGTGAGACCTGAGGGCTGCTGAGTTCCCCTGTCCAGGTTGGGACACTGGCTGCGACTGACAGTTTGCAAGGATGAAATCCAATCCAATGCTGGCTGTTGCTTCCACACATAGAAACCCAGGCACACGTTCTGGAGAGCAGCCATGACTTCTTTATGGAGAACGGACTCCAACAGTAGGTCCCTGCCATTCAGTTACCCAAGAATTGAAGAGATTCATTCTTAAGTCACCAGGCTTAGCAGCTACAGTATCATACCCAGGTTTGTTATGGGATACAAATCAATAGACATGGTAGTAATGAGGAGCTAATAGTTTTTCAGCTAGTCCTTTTTGGTCCTTTGCCACCCCAAGTTAATTTATCCCTTCCCATACCTTGTCCACGCAATTAGATGATTATAATGTATTCCATGTTTTCAAATTTAGGTTTTTTGGGGGGAAGGGTGGTTCTTAACCCAAAAGTGACTAGGAGTGCAAATATAAAATATAATCTCAGAAGAGACCACAGGCTCCCTTACACTGTCTTTGGGACACACACTGGAGGAGAATATTGGGTTCTCCATTGTCTTCATTAGACTGCTGTGGGAGACAGCAAAGAAAGCATCCCATATTTATTTTGATATATTATAGAAAGTAAGTTACAGGGTACTGTAAAACACTGCTAAATGTAAACATGTTTTGGGAGGATAATTAGTCTTAGTAAGAGTATTTAAAAACAGGCCTAAATATGTCAGTGTGAATGCAAATAGAATACTTTTTATTTTCTAAATTAAATTGATATAAGAAAAATTGTTTGCTTTTTTCCTTTAATTTTGAAGAAAGTAAAGAAAAATTAAGTTTATATTGCAAAAGGGATAGCAAGGATTTCGTTTTTGCTCTCCAGAGTTTTTTTAAGCCTGATGTTTTCAATCAATTAATTGAACAGAAGCAAGATAGCTCTGGATCCAAAATGAGGAACTACATACACATGGAATTAGTGAGGTAATTAATATCACTTTCCTGTAAGTTTCAAAGGAAATCAGTTGTGTCCTCCACAACAGTGTTTGTGAGGCAGACAATCACTTGCTATCTCACAGCTTCGTGTTGTTTCAGTAGGAAGAAGAATGGCACAGGTTCTGTCTACCACACTCATTAAAAAGCACATTTAGCAATGACTAAGGGCTCTAGTTCAGCCCTGAGACGTCCCAGCCTCACTAACGGATGTGCATTAAACATGTGCATTTTGGCAGCAGACAGTGGAAGCAGTTCCATGGCTCCCAGCCCTGTGCTGTCCTTGACCACTGCCAGTAGGATTGCTTCTGTGGCTATGCAATGCACTGGCTCATTGGACAAAGCTCAGTTAAAGATCACTCAGGGAAAAAGAAAAAGGGAAAACAGAGTAAAAAGGTGTTTATATTTCAGCCAGGCTGACCAGGCAGCAGAAGTGGGTGCATGGTGGTGCATCTGGAGGTGCTCACTTCTCCAATGAGGGGTGGGGATGATTACATCAGCTCATGTGAAGCCAAAGCCTGACTGTGAGGCTCCTCTGCTGAGGAATGGGAAAGAGTGAGGGAAGAGCTGGAGGTGCAGTTCACACACCCTGGCATTTCTCGATGTGGAAGAGCACCATGCTGGTTCCAGGGAGGTGGTGAATGGGGCTATGTGACAATGGAAATGAGGGTAGTGCCAACCCCAAGAATTCAGAGTCAGGTGGAAGTCATGAGATCTTTGAAACTAAGAAAGGCGGTATCCTTTTTATTTCCCTGCTGCAGTCTTAGACTTCAGGATACATGAGTTACTGAATGTACACATTCTTAGACTTTTCAAACACAGGGACTAGAGTCTTTCTTTGATACAACCATAAACCGAGATTTTCATTCTGTTCACAAAATACACTCAGTCCTATCTTGGTGACTATTCATTTACCAAGCACATCTGACACTTGTGTATCAGAAAAATGAAGCTGGAAGGTAACCCAACCAACATTTCCCAGGCTGCTGTTGTGGGTGCCGGCTGCCTGGGACTGGCCATGATTCCTCACTGCCATCCCCAGGTGAGCAACGTGGTCCCCAAGCTGCAGGCATCCATCAGCTGATGTGCCATACACACCAGTTTGGATCATGTCCTGTGCTGGAGCCTGCCAAGATGGTTATCCCCAGGAAATACTGCTTCCCCCGACTCTGCTGATTGAGTTTTGCAAACCCTCTGAAGATCAAAACCTTCCATGAACTAGTAAAAGTTTCAGATAATGGGTATCTCCTCTTGGCATTATGGTTGATCAGAGTATGCCCGTACATACTATTTCCTATTCTGCTGAAGTGTTTGGACAGAGCTTGAAATTCAACTATCAGGAGATGGTTCCATTTTGGTATAGCTGATGATCCAAGGGAAATCACAGGAAGGATTGCACTGGATGAAAATCTGCAGCTTAGCACATGCAGACCTACCAGCATACACACACAGCTCTTATATCCTGCTTTGAGATATGTAGCTTTTTACTACTATTACTGAAGCACCAACTTTCTTCTTCCCTCCCATTTTCTCCTGTGTGTCCTCACACGGCACAGCCTTATGCAGGCCTGTCCAAGAGTGTACGGAAAGAAAACAAACACTGATTTAGATGGATGAATAGGTGATTCCCAGCCAAAATCTTTTTGTCTTGCACATTATTTCTGTTTTGCCTTGTGAGTAATTGTATGTCCTTGTTAACAATGGGCCATGGGCCCATTTATGCAGGATCTGGCCATGTCAATGCAGAGCGCATTGCTGAGTTTCCATCCTGAGAGGGCAGTGGTGCAGGGTCCTCAGCCCTGAAGATGTACATGGGTTTTCCATGGAGAGGAGCAAAGGTATTAGCCAGAAAAAGGAGTTTGGAGCTACATTTCATTTTGATTTGTTTGGCACAAGGAGAGGTACGGTTCTAGCTGGTCTCCACAGGTGAAGTTATTAATAACCTCTAAGAGCAGATGTGATCAGGCAGTAGAGCTGGTCTGTTGCCCCAACCAGCTGAAATGCCAGGTCAGTGAGAGGCTGGATGCTCAGCGGGACTGGGGAAGGTGCACCATGGCTTGAGGTACCATGCAGTAGAACAGCCTGCTTTCTTCCACCAAAAAGCTGCCAGGGAGCTGCGGGTTCAGGGCTGTTTATGCCCTGTGATGCCCTAATGGATATGTTTATTTTCTGGAAGTGTTAAAAGCATGGTAAGATTAATTCATCTCCATCTCGCTGGTTTTACTGCACCACTAATGCTTCAGACCATTGAAATCAGCCAGGACAGGTCAGCAGCTCTGACCTTCAGCTGGGCAGTGCAGCAGCCATTCCCTCCTCCATCCAAACACCCAACAGGAGGGATTCCCACAAGCCTTGTCTGGCATCATTCAGGCACTCCTTTTCCACTGCAGGTGTTTGCAGTTGTGCAGCCCTGCCTGTCATGGGGAGCCCACCAAAAACCTAATCCAGCCACTACCTCAACCAGTCATCAAGCCTGCAAGCACCCAGCAATGCTGAGGTTACCCTTAGCTGACACAGCCACCACTGCTGTGGCTTACCTTAGGCTTGCAGGGCATGATCTCTGGGAGAGAAAGTGCCCTTTTGCTCTGTGCTTGTACAGTGGCTACTGCTAAAATGGACTCTCTTCAGCTGGAAGTGTGCTGCTTTGATATTTCTAACAAATTGCAAAAGAAACTAGTGGCAGGAAATCTTGGTTGTAACACTAATGCAAATAATAACTACAATAAAATCAAAATTTTCACATATGGGCAAATGCCCATTCTAAATGACAGCAGTAAGGAAAAAGATATGTTTATGGAGTATAATGGATGTGTGGGTGGGTGAGTCTGAGCCATATTTCAAATGTGAGTAGGATGTTACGCGGCATTGTATCTATGGCAAGTCTAATGGCGAATCTCTGCCAAGATTCGTACTTTGGAAGACATTCAACTTATAACCTACTGTGATAACACAAGGTGTTTTAAATTCCACAGTAAGACTGCATGACATAATTCTCAAAAACCTAATAAATTCATTTAAAAATATTTTATATAATTGGAAAACCTGCAGTTCAGAAACAAAAATCCAGCGTGTACAGCATTTTCAATACATGTTCATGTTCTGCTTCACTTACTAATAGGCATGTGTGCAAGTGCAAGGTCTTTCCCTAAATCAACACTGCACAGACCAGTCGCCTGTGCAGAGCCATTGCCAAATATGTTACATGGAACTTTTCCAGGTTTTCAATTTAATTATGTTCTTTGAGTGTATATGAATTTGAATTTAGAAAATTCACCTCATAGCAATGTAGAACTCTACAGTCAGTACTCTAGGGAATATTTGGTGTTAATGTCTTCAGTAAAAAAGCTTTAATTACATTCATCTCAGTGCTGGCTGATCTGGAGGTTATTCTTTCCCCTTTTCCAAAGTAAGTATAATATTTTGCTATTTAAAAAATGAAAATACAGGTTATGCAGCATGCCCTACAAGATATGATACTCAGGCTGTGGCAGGTGAGGAGGGAGAGCATGCTCACCAGTACAGATCCTGAGCACAGAACACACCACCTGCAGCCTACTCACGCTCGGGGCTCAACCTTTTCACCTAGTAAAAGAATAAACCCACTGATTTCAGTGCTGTAGTGGCAGACCCAGCTATCAGAGAGCTGAAATGCCTTTCTGATTTCATTTGTTATGGCATATGTTTTATGGGAGGATGGGGGGAGCAAGTTATCAAATCATAATTAATTACAAAGTTGTAGGCGTTTTAATGCATTCTCTCTGTGCACGTCAACTGTCAGGTCCCAGGCAGCTCTAAAATCAGTACTAACAAAACCCCTCAAACTAAAATAACCATGTATCAGGTTCTCTAACTGCTGCAACTGACAAGAGTACTAACCCTTACCTGTAAGACTGCATTTCTTTTAAATATTTTATATGGATGGAAACCCTTTAGCATGAGAATGAAGGCAACATAATGAAAACAGGAATAAAGTTGTCTATTAAGATGCAAAAATAAATGCAAACTGTTTGCTTCATTCTCTCTTCTTTGAGTTACAAATTTCTTGCTGTCAAGAAAAACCTTTTCATCTTCACTGAAATTCATCACTGTGGCACTCGGTTGACAAATATATTCATCACAGTAGTGTATTTCCCAGAGACTCCTGTCTTCTGCCTCAAGCGCCTTATTCCTTTAGATGATAAAAGTATTTATCTAAGAGTTTACATACATATCAGTGTGTCTCTGGGCTCTCATACACCATCAAAGTACTCAAATCATTCTTCAAGAAAAAAGCAGCTTTAAAGACAGATATTCTTCATGACAGAACCTTTATTCCACAATGGATGTAGATTATCCTTTCTCTGTGTCTGGACAATTAAATGCGCTCTGCTGTAGCAATTAAGGAGCCTGTGTGTTTTATGAACTTCAAAGTTTTATCTGAAGTTCTCAATGTGTGGCAATGCAGCTGCATCACCACATTTGTATGTGTACTCGTCATTTACACAAAGTGGCAGAAGGCAATAAATTATTACTGGGTGAGAACACGTGTCTAGTTGCTGCATTTTGGTTTATATTGCAGTCTTGAGGGGAGCAAGAGCTGAGAAAGTTGACTGTGAGTGTGGTATTCACAAAACAAGCTCTCCTTCATCTTCACCTTCTTTGCAGTACATGCTGTCCCCGTTTCTGTGGCACCCACTGGCAGTATTGGGTGTGGAAAGGGAACGTGTGAAAGCAGAATCCCTAACTGTCCTCCTTTCTGAGCTCATGTTGTGTTACATGTAGCTAACTTTCACAAGTCCCATTTCAACTGGAATCTGGCCATTTGAAAAAATGTTTTTTCCCCCATTCCCACGCTCCCTGCCCTGGTGACCACTTCAGTGCTTTATAACCAAATATGTAGACTATATGTATATGCAGACTATACAATGGAAGCACTTTCCCACACCTGAAACCCGACCACCTGAAATCAAAAAAACAGAAGACATAGTCAATAAGGCATCTCTAGCTCATCAGGAGAGGAAAATTATGTATGCAGAAATCTTCTCTAAACCAGCAGCTGGCTGGGATATTAGAATTACATCATCCATCATCAGAAAGTAAGGAGTTTGGATGCTCAGAAACTTACTGTTCAGGAGTCAGGAACTTTATTTTGCTTCTCACATGAAAATCAACATTTCCACTTTAATACTCCCACTACTTCCACTTACTATTCCATTTAATACTTTGCTAGAGTGAAATTCATCTTTAATAAAATACCCCTGAGTAGCAAGCCATGTAAAACCTTCCAAGACTTTTACTGTGCATTAAGCTTTTGGCTAGCCAAGATGACTGACCAAAACCCATTCCTTTCTGTGCTCCACTTTGGGTGTTACTCTTTGAAGAACTGGCCAAGCCAGAAAAAATAATTTGCAAGATCACATCCCACTGGAGTTTCCAGTTAGTCAATGCTGTCCATTCTGAGGTGCAATGAGCATGGCAAAAAGACATTTTCAGGCATTTGTTTATTTATATAGACAAACCAGAATATTTTGTTAATAAAATACTGATAAAATGTTCTGTTCCTATAAAGAAATATGTAACGAAACATTCTGTTCTATAAACAGTAATTCAAGGTAAGCTGATGTGACAATGTGTAAGGGTGCTGATATTCACAGTGTTTTAAGGAGTCATTTTGGGATGTATTAATACTAGAAAATATGTTAATTATGTCTTTTCTTTTTCTTCCTTGTCTCAGTTAAGTTTAAAGGTAAAATTTATTTCTTTATTCGATTCATTTTGGCTTTACAGCTACTCAGAATTAAGTCTTTTATGACTACATTCGCAAAGGTGGACAACCTCTTTTCACTAATGTTTGGACAGTTTTGAGAGCTACTGAAAAAAGAAACCATAACAAGATTTGGGATAGAATTCTCCTCTGTGTAAAAGTTAGCCCAGAGCTCAGGGTCCTTTATACCTTCCTTAGCCTCTTTTAGACTCTCTCTCATCCTGCTGAAGCAGATAAACCAATTTCTTTTTTTTTTTTTGGGGGGGAGGGAAGTTGCATATTATTTACAGTAGAAGAAAAGTGAACAAGATTTCTAATATGCAAGCCAAAATTGCTGCCTACGTAAAAGGCATCTTTGTATCCCCTTGATGTATCATTTACTAGCAATACTGGCAATTATGCAGCATAAAGACACCCCAAACATCTTGCAAACACCCCACGTTTTGTCCATCAAAATGCAAGTGATATAATTTCTTACCATTGTTGCCTCCCTCTATATATTCTTAATTTTCTGTTTTCTCTCACTTCTACTTGAATTTTCCTTAGTATACCTGACTGATAGGAACCCAGAGCTGTTTGGCAGGTTCCTGCTGCTTGCTGGTTGTGTGAAGGACACTCATATTTGCCCCACCCTGCTCCTGATATTAAATTTGTTCTTTGAATAAGAAGGGCATATGAGTTTCTCTTCTCCTGTCTGCTCCAAACAGGGACAAAATTGGTCAAATGAGCATCCATAAACATAATGGTTCTTTAGAAATGCCAATCGATGGTATTTGATTGATGAAGCCATTATGGTATTCAATATGTTTCCATTACAATCAGTAACTAAGAACAGCCAATTGTTCAAAATGGGAGAGAATTACAAAACCTTGACCATTTTAGATTTTGATGGATAAAATGTGTCACAGCATGTGTAAAAAACCTTCATGGTGATGGTCCCAGCATCCATTATAAAATGAGTGTGGATTCCATTGGAAAACTAGCTCCCAACTAATGCTGATTCAGGGTCATAAAGATAAAAGCATCCCTCCAAAGGAAATGATAACATTATATTGATTTCAGACACCTTGTATTCTGTGCAAAAATAAACTCAGCCCTGCTTTGATTTAGGAACACAGGACAGTGTTTGGAGCGGGGCAGAGGCAATCAGGTCCCTGGATTCTATTCCTAGCACGGCAGTGACACACGCCATGACCTTGTGTAAGTCTGGCGACCTCTGTGCCTGTTTACCCATGTATAAGAATGAAAAAAGAATAAATAACTGCTTCAACGGGGTTGAAAACCTGTTTAGAAAGAGCTAAGTGTACAGGCATTCCTGGCAAACTAAATAAATCATGAGCACGTTACAGATGAGCTCACAAAACATCTCTGTATGAGGTTTCCATGGTCTCTTCAATTTGATCCCATTATGTATTTCAGTGCAGCACATATGGTCCTATCTTTAAAACACTGGGTAGTATTACATGCTGTGGGATAAGTTACAGCATGAAGATTTAACATTAATGGGAGCCATGCAGTTAAAGTCTGTGGTGCTCTGCTGAAAGTGTGCCCTGAGGAGAGCAGTGTTGCTAATAATTTACAAACTGTCCCATTTAAAGTGCTGTGGAAATGTCTAACCTTGGTGAATGTATATTCTTAACATTATCAGAAATGCTGTGGCTTTCACTATGTTTGTCTGGCAATACTCATAGAATTCTGTGAAACTTTCTGTTACTGGTCCTATAGGATGCCTTGGGAGTTACCGAACTTCTAACACAGTTGCATTTAAAAGCAACATAGGTGAAGTTACCCTGGAATATAGGGTAGTAAATAAAGGAAAAGCACTCATATCCTTTCAGCACAGTTACATTTAACTTTTGAGGTTTCATTTCTGTTATTTCTATCACTCTGAAGTCATATAATGCACTTTGTGGTACATTAGCAGATCAGATGATATTGTTGGTGATACTGTCCTATTTTTGTTCCAGTTGTAATAACCACTTGGACTGTTTTACGCAGAATAAGAACAGGACAATAATTTTTATTGTGAATTGAGAAAAAGTATCCACATGCAACTGATTTTTATCATGGAAACACCACCCAGAAAATTTCCTACTTCTGCATTTTTCACCTTCACGTATGTAACCCATCTCAGCAACCAGTCGTGCTTAAACTGAAACAGCATCTCCAGGATCAGCATTATAACTTCCATGTTTTACCCCTTAAACTTTTTCATATTGTTTTCCTATTTCATAACTCATAGGGAGGGGGAAACAAAACCAACAATGATCTGGGGTCAAAGTTCAGTTGGATGATGACATATTTAAGTACATATGGTAAAACAGGCCTGTCCTTAGCTATAGTCTGAGTATTGGAGTAAGGAGCTGGGAAACCAACACAATAAAGACGCGCCCTCTCCTACTGAAACAATGCCTGGCTCCAAGCTGCAAGAGGCGCTAGTGATTCCAGGTGCCACGTTTTGATGTGATGACTTGTTACATACAAAAACTGCTCTCTGGCGAACTCAGATGGGTTTTTCTTCTGAGTAACTCTATAAATTGATAAGCTTCACAGGAGGAAGGAGAACTTTATCAGCTCCCAGACATTCTCTTCACTTTGAAAAGGAGCAGTCTTATTTGTGGACAGACAAAAGCAATGGTTCCCGATGTCATTTTCTCCTTCACTAACTGCATTGATAAAATTATCTCGAATTTCCACAACCATCAGTCTCTTTACCATGCTGTTATCACAGTCCTTGACGATTTTGCATAGTGTCAAAATCAACCTGTCTGGTATTTGCATACAGTACACTTCTATTCACAAATGAATGAACAAGTAGGTAAAAGGCACAAGTACTAAAGTAGGAGGCTATCTGAAATTAACTAAAATATTTACTTACCATAATTACAATTTCTGGACATATCTGGATGTCAGCAAAATTTATTCAGAAAGCATGACCACGCTGAGACTTTTTCCTTTGCTGGTGAAAAAGGACTGCAATCTGAACTGGTTAGAATAAAATAACATGTTAAGCACACCCCATCAGGCCACAAGTATTCAAAAGTAACAAAAGATGAGCCTCAGCTAACACCTATAGAAATATCTCCATTTTCTCATGTTGCCCATCATCAGGAGAGTTTGTTCCTGTGTCAGGCTCCTGCCACAATCAACAAGCCCATGAATGAGGGCAGAACTTCACAAACGGGCGTTCACACAGAATACACCAAGCTGCTTTATTAAGCCGTCTTTCTCCTGGAGGTAATTCTAAATTCTAAGTAGATTTAACTACGTGCGGAGTGTTAGGGGGAAGCCACAATCAATTTTGAAGCTATAGGCAAGTCAAGAAACTTGGATCATCTACATTAGCGCGGCCTGTAGCAGTATGCGACTCAAAGAAAACCTGTCCCTTCAGTTCATTTTGGTATTTTCTGGGGGAGGGCGTCACATTTCAGGAGCAAACACGCCTTCGACAGCAGAGGCATCTCACTGGGCTGTGCGTTACGTTATGGAAGAGCTGCACTTCGCGTAATTTCTGTACTGTATTTTGTACGATGCTTTTTGCTCCGTTCACTTTTAAAGCCGTATCTACGAAGATGTCAATTCTATTTACCGGCCTCCCACCGAGCCTGCAAATTACTTCTCAAAACACTCGAGAATCACGCAGGTGACATCTCTACCAGAAATGAGCCTTCAGTACGCAGGTGAGGGCGGCTGATGCCTCTTCCTCCCGGCAGCGAAGGGACTCACACCCGCTCGGGGCCGGCGGGCGGTGACCTCACCCCGCAGAGCCGCACGCAGGAGCCGGAGCCTCCGCCGGGGGCCGAGCGCTCCCCCTGCCCGAGGGACACCGTGGCCCAGCCCCCGTCCCGGGGCCGCCCTCACCCGGCTCCTACGGCAACCGCGGCCCATCCGCGCCCACCGCGCGTTATCTCCCCCCGCCAGCCCGCCTCGCCAATCAGCGCCGCCCTTACTCCGCCCAGCCTCTCGCGGGCCAATCAGCACCGCCCTTGGTGGCGCGGGCCGGGGCCGCGGGCGGGCCCCTTTGATGTCGGCGGGCGGTTAATTCAGGGAGCTCCCCGGGAGGGGAAGGCAGAGGGCGTGGCCCCCGGAAGGGGGCGGGGCCTGATCGAGCCACGCCCCCAGCGCTCCTGCCGCGCGCGTTAGGCTCGAGGCCCCG
>JANRGW010011932.1:13374-34619 GCA_024733675.1 Psilopsiagon aymara
CCTTAGTTACTAAACTGTTCTTATCTCAACCTGTGGGAGTTGCATTCTTTCGATTCTCCTTCCCATCCCTCCTGGAGAGGAGGGAAGAAAAAGGGGGAAGTGAGTGAACAAACTGTGTGGTTGATTTATGGCTTAAACCACGACAACCAGAAAATTAGTAAATAGGTTACAAGAAAGGGAAAGATGCATACCAGTTTTAATGATTAAATGCATCTGTAATACTCTTAGAAAGAGCATGGAATAAATTTGACTGAGAAAATTTGGTCAGACCTCTGTTTTTAGAGACCACAAGCAATGGATGGGTTCCTTCATTAGATGACAGAGTGAAAGTGGATGTCTGAACTGTGCTCTCATTTCAAGGAACAGTAGTTTGTATACCATCCTCAAACATTTCACAGTGATGGGATCCTGCTTCCTTTGCCTGGAAAAGGGGAACAGTTTGAGACCTCTGCTTTCTGACATGCTTCCAAATGACTCTTTTGCTCACTAAGGGACAAATAAATTCTGGGTTAAAAAGGAATAAGGAAAATAAGTTAACCAAGTCTTAAAATAATTTAATTATAGAATTACGGAATCATAAAATCACAGAATTGTTTGGGTAGGAATGAACCTTCAAAGATCATCTAGTTCCAACTTACCCCACACTCTGCCATGAGCATGGACACCTTCCACTAGATCAGGTTACTCAAAAGCCCCCTTCCAACTCGAACACTTCCAGGGATGGGGTATCCAGAACTTCTCTGGGCAACCTGTTCCCATATCTCACCACCCTCATTGTAAAAAAATGTTCCTCCTTATACCTGTCTAAATCTTCCCTCTTTCAATTTAAAACAGTTGCCCCGTGTCCCATCACTACAGGCCTTGGTTAAAACACCTTTTCCTGTCCTTATGATTAGCCCCTTTAAGGTACTGAAAAGCCACAACAATGTCTCCCTGGAGCCTTCTCTTCTCCAGGCTGAACACCCCAACTCTCTCAGCCTTTCTTTGTAAAAGTGTTCCAGCCACTGACCATTTTTTGAGTCCCTCTCTGGACCCACTACAAGAGGTCCATGTCTTTCTTATGCTGGGCACCCCAAAGCTGGGCTCAAGACTTCAAGTGGGACCTCAAGAGTGCAGAGCAGAGGGGCAGAATCACCTGCCTCAACCTGCTTGCTGGTCATGATTCTTCTTATGTAGCCCAGCACATGGTTGGTTTCTGGGCTGCAAGTGCACACTACTGATTCATGTCCAATTTCTCATTCACCAGTATTCCCAAGTCTTTCTCCTCAGGGCTGCTCTCAATCAACTCTCCACCCAGCCTGTATCTGTGTTTGGAATTGCCCTGACCCAGGCGCAGGACCTCGCACTTGTTGAACTTCATGAGTTTTGTACAAGCTCGACTCTTCAGCCCATTCAGGTCCCCCTGGACAGCACCCAGACTCTACCAGATTCTGTGAACATGGCAGAAATGGGGAAGCTCAGTTAGTATTTAAATACTCACTGATAAATCTGAAGTACTATGTACATATTAAATAGAACCATTTCATTTCTTCCACTGTCTCTCTTACTGGTGCCATAACTTCATTCTTTCTCATTAATTTTGAACAGATGATTAACTGAGTGAAGCAGGGCAAGAGCTGGCATCCATTATTCCATTTCCCACGTAGCACACATGCTCCTTCTTGGTCATGTTATGTATTTGTGGCTGAAGAATCATCTCAATGTTCATTTTGAGGCTACATTCTCATCTGGAATATTAAATTTTGTGATATCCTGCATTGCCTGAATGTAATGATTAGCTTGTAAGGAGCTCACCATGAGTTAGCCTAAGACAAATCCAGCTATCTTGATTTTCAAAAGGTGTGGATGCATGAGTCAGCCCATAAAATAGGGCTTTAAGCCTGGCACGACACTGGAAAGTTTACTCCCAGATAAATCATGGCAAACTGTGGCCACTTTTTCAATTGTTTATTTTTCAGTATTTGTTTGTCACATTTTAACACATGCATCAGCTTATTTATACCACAGGATGATCTGCTCTGGCTTCAAGAGTTGCCGCTCTGTTTGTGTTTTCCTCGATGCAGTTTTAAAAACCAATCTTAGCAGAGAATAAATAGCCTCTAAAATTTGTTAAATAATTTTTGGTTTTTAGTAACTTTGCTGGCAGGTTTTGTCTTATTCTAGGCAAATAATTTATGTGTACAGTCGATTAGGAATGTATATGCAAAGGACAATCTGACATCACCACTCCCTCTATCTCCTTTCATCTCCTGTGTCTCTAGGTGATCTGCTTTCAAGGTTTCAGAAAAAAAAAAAAAAAATCTGATCTCCCTTATTTTCAGTGTGCCTGTGGTTAGTTTTCTGAAATCTGAGATTTTTTTGTAGCTTTATCTTGAAACTGAGCAACGGAAGTACTTCTTATATACTTAGAATGTGGCAGCAGCTCTACCTTACAACAAGCAGAAAGGACTGCTCCTAGATTTCTCAAAACATTTTAAAATTTACTGTTTCTTCTCTTACAGTAAACAAGTATTTGTGCACTAGGAAATACCTTTTAGAGTGATGTATCTCACTAGAAACCATATCTGCAGCTTAGTATTCAGGTCTCCCTTGCTGGAATGAGTCCAGAGGTGGGCCATGAATATGATCAGGGAGCTGAAATAGCTCTGCTTTGGAGACAGGCTGAGAAAGCTGGGCTTGTTCACCCTGGAGAAGGCTCTGGGGAGACCCTAGAGAAGCTACCAGTCCCTAAAGAGGTCACAAGAAACCTGGAGAGGGACTATTCACTAAGCAAGTAGTGATAGGACAAGGAGTAATGGTAGATTTAGATTAGGTATTAGGAAGTTCTTCCCTGTGAGGGTGGTGAGGTCCTGGCACAGGTTGCCCAGAGAAGCTGTGGCTGCCCCACCCCTGGCAGCATTCAAGGCGAGGGTGAATGGGGCTTGGAGCAACCTGGTCTAGTGGAAGAAGTCCCTACCAATGGCAGCGGGTTGGGACTGGGTGACCTTTCAGATCCCTTCCAACACAAACCAGTCTGCTCCATGATACTCTCAGTAAATATGGCAGAATTTAGTGGTGAGCTGCTATCTACCATCAGTCACTGTTAAACACAATTAAGTACAAATTATAAACATCAAACCACTGTTTTCCTACCACAAATTCTTAGGAAACAATTTAAAGATGGAGTCAAAGGCCTAGTTCAAATACACTTAACATGTTTTGTGAGTCTCTTTTCATTATGACCATAGACATCTGATAATTTTTCTTTTTTTTTTCTGAGAACAAGGAAAAAATGGTAAGTACATGAAAAAAACCATAATCTTTCAGTGAGATCTACATAGAGATCCCAGAGGCAAATGGGCAAAAGTAAGACAATTTAATGACATACAAAAAGCCTTAGGAGAAATGTAGATAATTTTCCAAGGAAAGTTACTTGAGTTAGCGCAGTCAGATTAATGACAACTAACTGAATTACCTGCACCAGGGCACCAGTAATCACTCATACATATATTCAGCCATGTTAGATTTCTCTTAAGATCCAAATGCTAGTGTGCATGTAAGGTAACAACAACATGAGATAGAGGTATTTTATTTTCTGAAACTATATTTTATTACAAACCATTTTCAATGGTATGTAAAACATGGCATCACTCTAGGTAATGCAGTTATAAATAATTTGTCTCCAAACATTGATGAGACTTACTGGTTTATTTTTTTAAGTACTGGCCTAGCAGAGCTAGAAATGTGCATCTTTCATTCATGAGAATGACGTTATATAAGCAGCAGTGCCCCAAAAAGCTCACCTCATCTGCAGTCTGCAGAGATCATTTACTGCACACTATAGTTAAGGTTTTGCTAAGGGTGCTAGCTGAGGTAATTGGATTTGTGGCATATTTCCATTTGCCTGGATAAAATTAAGCTTCCAATGTAAAGGTATTTGTTTTTTTCTATTTTTGCATTATACTGTGTTTAAAAAGTGCAGTAACTATAGCTGTTACATGTCTATATAATACATACTCGGCTCACTGGGACTCTTTAAGATTGGAATTTATCTTGGTGAGTGTTTGAGAAAAAAAAAAACTTAGAAATAACGATGAATAAGAATGCAGCCTGAAGGAGATCGTGGGCTGATTTCTATCCTCAAAAGAGCTCTTCAAAGACTTTCATCCTTTATGCTGCCAGCATGCTGCTCCATTTGCAAAGTAAAATCTCCATGCAGCTCTCCAGCGTCTGATGCGGTCTGTGCTTTTATACATGCTAAAGAATAAAAGGAAGGGTGGCATTTTGTTTTGCCTAAAAAAAAAAAAAAAAAAAAGAAAAAAAAAGAAGGAAAAAAAAGAAGGAAAAAAGGAAGTAAGCATCTGTGGCAAAAATAGAGCAAATGGTGCTCAAAGAAAGGAGGTCAAAACCTGTAATCAATCAATCTATCTAAAATACTTCATCAAGATGTATGTTACTGACCTTTATACCTTAATATTTATTATGGCTATTTGCCAGTAACAATATTATTGTGTTATGGAACTACAAGCAAGAGGACTGCATGACTCAAAACCTTTTTGAGCATACTTAAACAATGCATTCTCACGAATCTATAAATGGCAGGTAGCAGTTGCCTGCATGGCTCAGACATAGATAATGAAAATCTTAAAGATACATTTGCCACAATGAGAGAGCTCAGGTCACTAAATTAAGTTTATTCCTGTATACATGGAAGTCCAAGTATATTATCATGAGATCATAACCATAACCAATCTCTTGATATTACTTTCATGTGAGGGGTCTGAATTTAGTTGCTTTAGCATGTACCTCATTTCCAAATGCTTGAAGTCCTTGCTGAATTGGGACCTAATGCAGAAGTATCTAGATTTAAAATAGAGGATTTGGAAGCTAAATAAAACCCCACATTGTTTTATTTCCCACAGATATGCTAAAAGAAGTGCCCTTCTATGGAAAAAAAATTAACATTCAAAACACTTTGATTTTAATCAGGAAGTCATTGAAATTAAAACAGACACCAAGCATGCAAGATGAGAAACACTTTTTCAAGGCAGTTAAGCCAGTCTTACAGGAAGTTTTCTACTTTATGGGATGCAGTGTATGGTTTATTTATTTTTCTGCACTTCACACTAGGAGGTTGCAGAATAAGTCACAAAATAAAAGTTTAAATGTCGTTTTATTTTTCTGTGCTAGGAAATATCATATTTTAAGAAAAAGACACCGCAAGCCTAGTCTCGGATTTCAGAAAAGGAGGAGGCAAAAGTTAGACACTACATGTTGATGTATTATTTTTTATTGCCTTTGTGAAGCAGTACAAAATCACTTGGCATGGATATCACCAGATGGGTAATAGAAATGAAATTAAAGTTAAAAAGCATTCAAGCAACACTCAAAGTAATGAAAGTAATATGAGCAAATGGAGGTAAATACAGTAGAATTATTTAGAGAGCCATTAAATGTGAAGTCTAAGGTAGATTGCCATATGTTTACCATAATGAAAAACACGAGTTGGCAGTTTCTACTCAAATTAATGACTTCAATACGAAAGTATTTAAAAAAAAAAAGACCAAAACGACCTGAGATTTTATTATCTTTTCTCTCATTTTGAAGAAAAAACTTTTAAAGATAAAAAATGAAACTTTAAAGAATATCCTTTTAGTAAGGCCCAAGTTTCCTCTAGTCCCTAATTCCTTTTCAAAGAGTTGATTGTATAAATTCTTCAATGCTTTTCTTTTTTTTTTTTTTTTTTTCAAATACTTTTGAGTCCTTTAATGAATACCTGTAAGACAGATGTTCTGCACTTACAAAAAGGACTGGCTTTGCAGGGCCTTGAAAGCCTCTTAAAACAGAACTTTCTAATTCAGGGTACACACTAAAGCCTTCAAAATGCTCAGTGTTCAAGGCCAGGCTGGACAGAGTCTCGGATAACATGGTTTAGTGTGCAGTGTCCCTGCCCCTGGCAGGGCAGTTGGAACTAGATGATCTTAAGGTTCTTTCCAACTCTGACTATTCTATTTTCTATGGTTCTATGAAATAACTGTCCATACTTCCCTTAACAGAGATTGTTCTGAGAATACAAATTAATCTACAATAATTACAGGATTCGTGTAAGATAAGCTAGCACGGGAAACATTACTTACTTGAAGAAGACAAGACTCCCTGGGAGTGAGAGACTGTTAAGCTTCACCTTTTTCTGTATGCCACATCATCCTAGCTGGAATGAAAGGGGCAGGGCAACAGACCTTTGGGACGCTCCAGCCTAGGCAACAGATGGGTCTCTCAGCTTGTCACTTCACAAAAGCAGCACTGAATCACTTTGCTCAGGGTGAGGTCTGAAATCCTTAGACCAGGCCTTTGTAATTACAGCATTCAGTTTCATGAGCCAGAGAGATAACATAAGGGAAGTCTGGCACAAACGTACACAAGCGCATGGTATGACAGACCTCTATAGAGAAATGGTGGTGTGACTGTACATCAGCTGGAGCCAGAAAGTCAACCCTTCTGTTCACAGAGCATAGGAGTTCCCGTCCTCAAAGAACAAAAACATCTTTGGGACACATTAATCATTAATTGCTTGCTATGTTCTATCCCCCTATAAAAGCAAGTTTTCAGGCATTTAAAATCAAACAAAAGAAATCACTGATGTGCTTTAATTTGGGAAATATTTTAAAGACTACCAAATAATGAATTCATTAAGTCTGGGTATCTTGCTTTTTACATGAATAAGGAAAATTGTTCATCTTAATATATCTGGCCTGCATAGAAGTACTGAAACACCCATCAGAGGCCCAATTTCCCAAATTTTTCATAAAGAAGTCAGTAGCTCGACTTGTGAAACAAGGTATTCCTTTAGCCTGAAGGTGGCAGAATCATGTTTTATCATATGTATTTCTGTATTCCGGAGCAGTGTTAAGAGAGCCTTTCCTGACAAAAGAATGCTTCACTATAATACCCTCAAAATACAGTGCAGACATTCAGATGCTGCTCATAGGGATGCAGTGTCATGGTGGCCTTGTCAGCGCTAGGTTTATGATTGGACCTGATGATCTCAAACACCTTT
Source organism: Psilopsiagon aymara (assembly GCA_024733675.1). Lineage (NCBI taxonomy): Eukaryota > Metazoa > Chordata > Aves > Psittaciformes > Psittacidae > Psilopsiagon > Psilopsiagon aymara. The sequence continues at coordinate 20,411 of JANRGW010011932.1, forward strand.
TCCAACCTCAATGATTTCATGATTCCACATCTCCCCCAGCTCACCCCTGCAGATGGATCACCCAAAGGCCTCCTGCACGAACCTGCTCAGACAGAGATGCTGAGCAAAGCTGACATGCAGTGGGCATGTGCTGGAAGACACAGCTCATTGTAAGACATGCCCAAGCTTCAGCATGAATTCCACTGGAATCTCACCCAAGTGCCCCGCAACTCGATCAGCTTCCAACAGCGATCAGCATGCCCGCCTTGCCTTGCCCTGCCCTTCACCAGTAACCGCTTGCGCTGTTTCGCAGCCACCCCTTGGAGATTACCTTACTCTGGCTTCCCACTATCTTCGGTCAGTACCTCCCGGGGTACCGCTCCACCGCCGAAACTCCCCCGGCTCTAGTCGGGACAAACTTTCCCATCCTAGCAAAAGCCTGTGCCCGAAGGGCTCCGCTACTGTTCCCCGAGGCAAAGGGTGTACAAAGCCCCAGAGCCCGGCAGATGGGCGCTGTAATCCCCTCCCGCCGGAGCGGGGAGGGTTGCAAAGTGCTTCCCGCACCCCGCTCCCGCACCAAGGGGCTCCACCGCCGGAAGCCGGCAGCACAATGAGCCACCGGCTCCTGCAGCCCCTCGAGACGCCGGGACCCGGCCCCAGGACCCGAACCGAGACCGGTGAGGCGACCCATCCCCAACCCCGCTGCCCGCCCCGCCCGCAGCCCAGCGCAAGCCGACGTGAGCTGCGCCTCGTCCCTGAGCCAGGCGGGGCGGGCGGTTCCTCGGCTCTGGGGCGGGGCGATGGGGGACGGGCGGCCCGGGGAGGCGGAGCCTCCGCGGCGGCAGGAAGGGGGTTTCGCGGCCGCGGTTCGAGAGAGTCTTCAGTGTTGCCGCTGCCGGCGCCAGCAGAACAGAGGCAGCTCGGTCAGGAGCAGGCAGCACGGCTCGGCGCGGTTCGGCTCCCGTGAGTTTCATGTGTGGGGAGGAGGGAGTTAGAGTTGCGGTGTTTCACCCCAGCCCCGCGCTAGGAGCCGGTCCCGGTGGCGGTTCTGTGGCGGGCGGAGGGGCCCTGCGCACCGCCCGGGTGCGTTGTCCGTTCCCAGACACGCGTTCCACGCCCCCACTCCCCGCTGGGCCGGGCTGCCCGGGGCGGGTGCTTGCTGCAGGACACCCGGGTCTGGCTCAGCCCTGCTGGTTTGCGGCGGCCCTGAGGGGAGCCCTTGTCCTGCCGCCTCCTGACGGGGTGGGTGCGTCGAGGACTCTGCCGAGCCCTCCTGTTTTCCCCGCCGGGGCTTTGTGCCCCGTGTAAGCGGGCGGGAAGGAGGAGCTCCCCTCCCGGCAAAGTTTGCTGCGGAGGGAAGCGCGGCCGGCTCCGCTGCGGGCCGGCGGTGGGGGAGCGGGGCGGCCGTCTCGGGGGCCGCTGCCTCCCGCCTGTCATAGAGTACGGCTTAAAGGGACAGTGGCGGCTGGGGGGCGGCGCGCCCGGGATGGGGAAGATGGATGATGGCGGGGGGCACGGGCCCCGCCGGCCTCCGGTGCCGGCATGTCTTCACCTCTGGATGTCCAGCCAGGGAAAGCGTTCTAGCGTTGGTGTCCTGTTAGTCTTGGCTTCAGCTGTTCGGAGCTGTGGTGGTATGTTTCCCATTAGTGCCTGGGAATGGCTATTGTCTTTTTTCTTTTTCTTTCTTTCTTTTTTAAGCCTTCACTGCTCATTCTGTTAATTCCTTTAAAAGCCTCCTTGTATGTAGTTGCATTAGTTTTGAAAGATGTGTTGCCGATCTCCCACATTTTTAATTTGCACGTGTATTTGAGCGCACCGGACAACTATTCACCTGCCAGTCTGAGGCTGGTACTGTGGGGACTGACTGGTGGGAGACCGACGGGTCTCAAGCGCTTCTTAAACAGTAAAACCACTGTCAGTGTTTTGACTGTCTTGTGGTGGAACGCCAGGTGCGGTGTTGGTAAGTGGGGTGTTTTACCACAGGTTGTGCTCAGGTGGCATCCTGTAGGCTTGCAGGTGAGTGCTTTTACAGATTCCAGTAACAAAAGAGAATTAACTGCTGCTAATTAGAAATCCTAAGCTACTTATTAATATTTGGCGTGGAAATAGAAGTCTTCTTGCAAGAAGAGAAGCCTTTTAGTATGTCAGTTCTCTTTATGGTATTTCAACTGATATAATAAAGGCCTTTTGTTTCTTCTTTTGACTGGGCGCACTCCTTTGTATATACAGGTGTTCCAGCATTAAACCCACCAGTTTTAATGTAGCTTTTGGAAAAGTACAGTTCAATCCCAAAATCTTAATTTTTTAAATGATTTGTATTTCAGACTGTTATTTATATCTTTGCCTTGTTTTATAGATGTGAACTCAGGTGTCTTTCATGTACTCTAGATCTCAAATTAGGAGATAGTTTTTAAAATAACTTTACTGGAAGATTGGTGCACGTTTGTCAACAGAAAAAAAAGTGGAAAGCGGGTTGAATTTAATCCTCATGTACTGAGCTAGTTTCTTTGATGTAGGGATCCCATCACTGGTGCAGGTGAAAATAGGAGATCTGGAGGTAAGGGGTAGCAAGTAGCCAAAAGCAGATACAGAACACGCAGGTCTTCCTTTGAAGAGGAGGCAGAGGTCTGTGCAAGCATGTGCACAGGCAGGCTCAAAGTAATCTCAGAGATACAGTCCAAAATAGAAACCCACCACTTCGTTGCTTTATCTGCTTCTTTGTCAAGTGAGAGAGCCTTTGGGCTGCTGAATGTCAACAAAAAAGAAGATAAGATTGAATCTGTTCTTCTGGAAATTATTTCTCTGTGTATGGCTGATGCCACAAAATGTTTCATTTGATTACTTATGTATGGATTCGAAGGAACTGTGGTGTAAAATTCAAACATATTGAAGACAAACTTATTCTTAGCATATTGCTTCTTTTTTACATGTAGTCATAGCTTAAAGGTGGCTGAGAGGTTGGGATTTGTTCCACAGTCCTCATTTTGCAGATTGACAGAAGCATCCATGTTGCACACTCAAGAATGATGGCATGCACAATGAAAGGAAGTAATTTTATAACTTGCCAGGTTTCCATTTCACACTTAATTGGATGTGACCATTACTGGTAATATTTGAGAGGAGTAAATCTCCTGTAATGCTTACATGTATAATAGTAGTGTCCAAAATCATAGCTATTAGTGCAAACAAAAATTTGAAAAATAATCCCAAATCAAATTGAACAAGCTAGAAACAGTATTTCTGTGTTATACCTGAAAACAATCAGGATTAAATGCTTTATGGAGCAGGTTATTTCATATCAGCCATATTCCACATGGTATGTTATACCACGTTAGTCCTCTTCTATCTAGAGAGCAATATCTGGTGCTGGCTGCTCTGCGCAAATTCTTGCCAGAATGGTTTACCAGTCTGGTCTAGAATGACAGTTCGTATAGCCGAAGTATTAAGAATATTCTTTTAAAGAATCTCTACTTGAAGCATCTTAGTTCAGTCTAACATTAAAGTGGCTGAAGGAAACACTGGACATGCTCTAACTAGTGAGCCTAGCTGAAGTTCTGGTGTTTTGATGCTGCAGACCTTAAATCGATCAAATAAATACAGGATGTTTACCCAGGGCACAACTAAGTATTTTCTGATTACATAAAACTGTAGCTTGAAGGGAGATGGAACACTGAAACATTTCATATTTGTACGGTAGTACATTTGTAGGGTAGGTTGCCTTTCTTTGAGCTCTGCTTGGCATTGCTGTCCATTCCCTTCTGTCTCTCCCCCAGCCCCTTCTTCTTTATTAGCCTTTTGTAAGGCAATGAGAATATGTACAATTGAAGTGCTTTGGGTTGCTGAAAGATAGTGAGGATTTACAACATGCTCCTTAATGGATAACCCTTTCATTTCTCTGGGATAAGAGGAAAACAGTCCTCGTTTTCTAATGTCCTGCTGATCCTGCTTGTACTCAGATTCAGTTTCTTCCAGTTGGTCAAGGTAAGGAGGACAGACTGTTACACTCCGCAGGGGTATTGAATCAAACTAAAAGCCTTTTTAAAATAATTAATTAACATTTCCAACCCTAACTATTCTGTGATTCTATGTTCCTAGAAAAAGGATCTAAAATGTAACTTGAAAAATATTTTTATTTTGTATTTCTTCATTTTTATGCTTACTTTTATTATTTGTGTTAAAGCATACATTTCAGTGCAATTTGATAAATTTGCTGTTAAGAGTATGTGGGACTGAAAGTGTGGAGTGCTTTGTATGGTAATATTATGATAAACTTCTGGAAGCATAAGGTGAAATCAAGAAAGATTATGAGATACAGCTCATGACCATGTGAGCAAAGAAGAAATACTGACAGAAGTAGCATAGGTATAAATGGGAAGCAAAATTCGTGGCTAGTGCTGGCTTTTGAAACTTGGTGTTCTTCAGGTATACATCTTAAAATATTTGGTTTTAGTATTACTTTTTTTGAGAAACACAAGTTGCATAGAGACTCTTTTTTCATCTCTATGTGTGAATGTGAGTGAAATGTAAAAGTAGCCTCTAAAAGAATGTGTGTAGATTATATGTGAAGAGATGCCAAAAGAAAGCAAGCTTTTCTGATTTACTTAATAGAAACAAGTTGCCTGACCTTCATCTGAGACACTTAGCAGTCATTAGTTGGAAGAGGGCTGTTTTAACAGCACTCCGTGCGCTGTGAGCACTTGCCCTACTTCTTAGAGAAAGGGGTTCTGTCTCTTTTCCTTCACCCTTCAATATATTATCAATTAGATAATTCAGTTAGAGGAATCTGCCATTTAACACAAAGAAAAGAAATGTTTTTTGCTGAAACTAGAAGGCAATAAACGATAACTTAGGCTGTTCCTGCTGCAGAGATGAATTTCCTATGTTTTATGCAACAGATGTCACTTGGCAAATGGTCTGTTTTAAGATACCATGGTTCTGCAACAGCCAAACAGGATGTGCAACCAGATGAAGTGGAAAAGTTTTAAGTGCAGCAGCTCACAGTGGATCACTGGATAGAAGGAAACATGGCTTTTATTTTGAGCAAAGTCATTTTCATAAACTCGTATTTATTACTTCATATTTTTATTCCTTCCTTTTGTACTCATGCTTTTGTAGTCCTACATTTATGAAGACCAGGACAGATGGGTATCCCATCAGTCTATCCAGGATTACTGGCATTGACAAGGGGAGTGAAGGATGCTGCTATCAAGTCCTTTGGTTTATTCTTGACTGTTAATGATGTTGCATGATCTTTCCTGTATTTATGTTTCCTTTTGACAAAGAACGACAAGGGTAATGTTGAGTCATAGTGTGTATTTTCAGTTCCATGTACTTGATCTCTTTATTTGCAGCAGGCATGCCATTCTTATTACTCCATCTCTGCTGCTTTAATCTGTGCTGTTTACGTTCATGGGCTTGGTATCATAATACAATATTTACTGTATGAATCTCTACAACAGGTATTTCAAATGATTGTAAAATAAGCTATACACATATCAAGGTGTATAGTGTGTTTTAAAATAATCTGTCTCTCTGCCACGGTTCCTAGTGTGTAGGGTTAATCAGGGCTTAAATAAAACACCAGAAGTTTGCTTCTGACACTCCCACTGGATGTTGCAAGAGGTCTACTATTTTTCAGTCTTCTGTGTTTGCATATGCCTCAGGTCTTTTACACTTAGGAACAAAATTGCATTATTAGTATTTCATACTTAGAAACAAAAAGGGATTATGAGGAAATGTTTACACTAAAACCTTTCTTTTTCTTTTTCTTCCCCCCCCCCTTTTTTTTTTTTTGTTTTTGTTAGGCACAGAGCTAGGTTAACCCTGTAGGACCCCTATAAAACTGTAGAAGATTTGTTTCACTTTCATCCCTTCCACCCAAGTATGTGAACGAGTATTTTAGTGGCTGTGCATTTGCTTTCAGTTGCAGGCCTGCAAAGAATGTCTTTTAATCCATATGATAAAGCAATTACTCATCTTAAAAATGATGATCCACAGCATACTCCTTCTGGCTTATTTAAAAAATGTCTAAATGTCTGATTTCCAGCAGAAATTATTCATGGCCTTTATACACTCATTCGTTCTTGTTTAGTATCATTCAGTAGTTTCATTCTGTGTTCTTTCCCTGCGATTGGTTTATATACTTAGTTTGTTTATAGACAGCAATAATGTTTGCTTTTAGACTTTATGTTGCTAGGCTGAAAAATCCAGCCTTTGTCTCATTACGTACTTGGAAAATTAAGAGAAGGCTGAGGGATGACCTCATGGCAGTCTACAGCTTCCTCAAGAGGGGTCAGTGCGGTGGGAGGTGCTGATCTCCTTTCTCTGGTGACTAGCGACAGGGCACAAGTAAATGGAATCCAACTGCATCAGCGGAAGTTCAGATTGGACACTGGATAAAGGTTCTTCATGGAGAGGATGACTGGTCACTAGAACAGGATCCCCAGTGGCACTAGTAAAAGCAGATCTGTAATAGAGGGAAGTTGAAATTACTAAATACACCTTAAGTTCTCTTTTTATCGTTGCTGTTTGTTATTTTGAGAACATTACAGTAGCTGTGATCATGTAATCACCTAATAGATCTATTCTTTCCAGCTGATAAACTGGTAGCTAAGAGCAGGCAGTCCTGAAGTGCTTGACATAAAAGCAGAAATAAAAATAAATAAATAAATAAAACAAAACAAAACTATAATTTTGTTGACTTGATTGTCAAAATTACCCATTTCTTCCTTAAGGCACTGTGATCTTCCTGTGAATGAGTAATACCTCTTCAGCCTTCCTTCAGCAGACTCTATAGGTTCTCTCCTATATTTTGTGCCAAATTCCTTTATGCAAATGCTAAGGCTTACATTTCTGAAACACTCCTAGTTAATGAAACTGTCACTTTGCTCTTGTTTCAATGGTAGTTGCATTTGTCTTTGTTTAATCACTCATTTAGATTTTTCTTTTCTTCTTCTTTACATCTTTTAGTCCTGTTTCTTCATGTTTAGTAATTTTCTATGCTGTAGGATGAGTGAAAATATACCAAATTCTGCCACCCCGACAGGTCTGCTGCATTTTCTTTTGTCTGGTGGAAGGATTTTCTATTTCATCAAAGAAAAATGGTGTAATCTGCCAAGATAGTGTAAGTAAATTCATATTTTGTTTCTTCTGTCACTCAGTTTTTCATTTCCCTCTGTCTCTTAATTATTCTTTATTTCAGAATCTGTTCCATTTCTCCTTCTGATTCTGTTTTATTAGAAGTGCATTCAGTGAAACTAAAATGAATGCAGGTACAGGTACGTAGATGTTAGGCAGAAGTAACTCCAAGGTACATTTCTAAACTACAGGATGTTGATCATAGAATCATAGAATGGTTAGTGTTGGAAAGGACCTTAAGATCCATCTAGTTCCAAACCCCCTGACATGGACAGGGAAGCCTCACACTAGATCATGCTGCCTAAGGCTCTGTCCAACCTGGCCTTGAACACTGTCAGAGATGGAGCATTTAGCCCTTCTTTGGGCAGCTTGTTCACTGCCTCACTATCCTTACAGTAAAGAACTCCTTTGTTATATCTTCAGAAAGCTGTCTAATACGTCCCACAGTAAGTTTCTGAGGTCTGTAGCTTATAATGTTGACAAATTGTTAAGTGTTGGCATGGTTTAGTGGGAGGTGTCCCTGCCCATAGCAGGAGGGTTGGAGCTAAATGATCTTAAGGTCCTTTCCAGCCCTAACTGTTCTGTGATTCTGTCAGGGTTGAGGTGTTGCTTTGCTGTAAAGACAATAAAGAATCGAGAAGCTGAGATTGAAGGAGAGCCTGAAAAAAAGTAGGTGAACCGAGGAGAAGAGGAGAAGGTAAGTCTGCTGAAGAAAGCCAGTTGTCAGGGAAACGTGGCATCTGTAGATAATGTTGGGACCGTGAGCCAGCGGGAATGTACAGCTAGGAGAGGGAGAAATCCTGTGAAGTCTGGGGGTGATCTGACGTGGATGTGGATTAGGTAAGGAGCAAGAAAACTGGGATAGGAGCAATGCGGCTTATGTGAGCTATTGACCAGAAAACTGACAAGGGAAAACTGGAAAATTGAAGATCAGGCTAATGTGAAGTGGGGTAGAAGACAGGAAAAGACAGGAAAGACGGAATGGGTCACGTATCTAACCTGTGATGCAGGAAATGCGTTAATTCTCATGTCTCTGTTAACAGGTATTTAAAGACTCTGTCAAGAACAGTATAGTTGCTTTGTTTTGTGAGGTCCATTAATACGCATTCATAGTCTAGCATCAGTGATACATGATTGTACTTAAATTCTTCATCCATGTCTTTCCAGGAAGCCTTTTGTTTTAGAAGGAGATTCCCATCTTTTATCTACGATTCCTCAGTGCACCCCTTCCCAGTTGAGTCAACTCTATGTAAAGCTACAGCTTTACATCTGTGCAGGTGCTGAAATTGGTTGTAGTCCAGTGTTTTATCTACAAAACCAGTGCTCATGCTTTGGGACTTCTTTTGGTTCTGGAGTGCCAGTGATTAATTTTCTTTACAAGTTGGCAACTTTTAATAGAGTTCTTTTTTGCTTGAACCATGCTTGTGTGCCATAAAGCTAGGTATTTTCAGGCGTAAAGAAAAGGAACTTGAAAACTGATCAGGTCAGCCTTGCAGACTTACAGCAGTCCATTTCAAGAAGGAGAAAAAAGATTATGAAAGCTATAATTTTTTTAAAATCAGAGGTGCTCTATTGCAGACTTCTGTGCTGTATTTAATTTTCCATGGATTACTTGTATTCAGACTGGCTAAATTCAGTTGCTTTTATTTCCTTTTGCAAGTACGGTGTATCCTCAGCTTGAGTTACGGAGCTAGATTGCATTGTACTAAGAATCTCAATCTCATTATAGAAGAGATTAAGGATTTCTGGTAGATTTTAATGCATCTTTTTTATCCTGACTTCAGATAGCTTGCTTTTTTCCCCTGCTTGTTTACTGACATTTGTATTGCAACAGTATTAATGTGTTTTGATCACGAAATGATTCAGTATGTTAATCGTTTTCTGTGATACCTAATTTTAGAGAACCTAGCTGTTTCTAGAAAAGTTATTCCTATATATAATATAGCTTTTGTTACATGTGGCAGTTACGAGAATGTTAATTAAACAGTGATTTCTTTTTGACAGTAAAAGTGTGCTTACTAATATTTTTTTTTTCTTTGACTGTCTCACCCAGCTTTCTTCCTGTGAGATTACTGTACAATCACAGGATAGTTGAGATGGGAAGAAGCCTTTGGAGGTCATGTAGTATAACCCAACCCCTAGTTAAGCAGGGTCAGCTGGATCAGAGTGCCTGGAACAGTCTGATCAGTCAGGTTTTGAGTACCTCCATGGAGGTACTCGGCAGTTGCGTGGGCCCGGTTTTTCTCATGTTTGACCACCCTCATGATCAAGCTTTTTTTTCTCTTCAGATAAAATTTCTTGTGATTCAGCACATTGCCTCTTATCCTGTCAGTCGATACCACTGAGTATGGCACTATTCTCTGCTTTCACCCCATGTTGGTCATGTTGATAAGGTTCTGCCTGCTCTCCAGCAAGTCTCCTCTTATTCAGTCTATAGAAAGTCCCACCTTTCCTTGTATGGTGAATGATCTAGTCCCTCAGTCATCTTTGTAGCCCTTTTCCGTACTTGCACCAGTGTGTCCGTGTCTCTCTTGTACTGGGTTGGCCAGAACTGGACACAGCACTCCAGGCGTGGCCTTGTTGGTCCTGACTGGAAGCTGAGGGGTTGCCTCTCTCAACCTGCTGGTGATGCTGTTCCTCAAGGATGCCCCTGGCTGCCCTTGCCGTGAGTCCACACTACTGGCTCCTGTTAACTTTTTCCACCAGGGCCTTTACTGCAAAACTACTTCCCAGTTGGCCAGCCCCCATCCTACACTAGTGCATGGGGTTGTCCCTTCCCAGATGCAGAAAGTTCTGTTTGCCTTGGTTCAACTGCATGAGATCTGTGTCAGCCACTTACTCCTGCATGTCAGGGTCCCTCTAGATAGCTGCATGACTCTCTGGTGTATTGTCCACTCTTCGCTCCTTCAGTGCTCTGGGTCATCAGTGAAGATGGAGCCAGTATTCATTTCTGGGATACACTGCTAGTGACTGGCCTACAGGAGGACTCTGTGTTACTGATCATTTCAGCTCTTTGAGCCTAGCAGTTCAGCTAGTATACTTAACTGTCTGTTTTTCCTGACTATATTTCACCAGTTTCTCTGTGACAGTGTTATGAGAGCCTGTTAATTACACATGCTTGAGTAACTAAGCCTGGTTAGTTAAAATAACAGTTCTCCAAACCAGTGTGTTAAATGGCTATTCTGGAGGTTCACAGAGAAGGAGAAAGCTTATCTTGGTGTTCTGAGACTACTTGCTGCTGCATGATAAGGGTACAGCTCTAGCAATGGCTTGAGGTTGATTTTGCTGTCAGGAGCGCTGAAGGCCTGAAAATGTGTTTCTTTAAATTGTGATCTCAGTATCTGAAGTGGGCTTAAATTGTTAGTTAATAAGACAAAGTGATTTGTGTGAAAATGCCTTCTAATTCCCATGAGAAATTGCCCGTATAGTTTACTCAAGAAGGGCAATTATCTTTCATATTTTCCCTAAATTCACAAGCTGTGAAGGTAGTGGCAGTGAGTTATGATCTTCCTTTTGTGTAGTGGACCTTAATAACTCTTTTATGCCAAAGATATTTTAATGTTATAGTTTGTATGAATGGGAGACAGGAACTCTTGCTAATAAGAATAAGCTGTTGTTCTGTCTTTAGAAGGTCAGTAGTACTTAGGAGTGGTTATAAACCAGTCTGTGCAAGGGTGGTTGTGGAATCACAGAATAGTTTGGGTTGGAAGGGACCTTCGAAGGTCACCTAGTCCAACCCCCTGCAATGAGCAGGGACTTCTTCAACTAGATTAGGTTGCCCAAAACCACATCCAGCCTGGCCTTGAGTGTCTCCAGGGATGGTGCATCCACCACCTCTCTGGGCAGCCTGTGCCAGTGTTTTGCCATCCTCAGTATAAAAGATTTTTTCCTCACATCCAGCCTGAATCTCTCCTCTTTTAGTTTAAAACCACCACCCCACGTCCTATTGCAAGAAAATCCATAGCATAGGGGGATCTTCCCACACACCCATTTCCAACGCACTGGAATTTCCTAAATATTTGCCTTAGAACCACCAGAGCTTCCGTTGGTCTTCCAAAACAGGCCAAGAAGGTGGGACTGTGCATCACTGTGATGCACAAGCTGATGACCTGTCTCTGCAGACAGGTGCTGTGCTGAGACTCCCTGGGGAGGATGCCCTGTCTGCTCTCAGCAGAACAGATGGAAACCACAGCTTTTTATGAAATATATGTTGCAGATTATGTTAAGGAGTATCTCTACGTGTCCTGCAATAAAGAACGTAGTCCCCAGAACCCAGGATGATATCTTGGCAGGAATAACTGTAAGCAAGATTGTCCACCCACTGCTCAGATGCACCCCTTTTCAGTTTCAGACAGGAGCCCCGGTGTTAGTGTTGCCGTCTAGCGATGCTGCTGTATGGTGGTGGGCTAACAAGAGCTTGTCAGTGATGTAACTCTAGACTCCTCCACTGCTATTTAGATGTATTAACGCTGGTGCCAGCACTGTTAGCCAATTGCACCACAGTGTGGGTGGAAGAATTCACAATTGTATTTTAGGTAAGGCACTACAATGTTCTACTAAACTGCCTCCACAAGGTTGATGAGATGCGTAATAAACCCATGCTACCTGGTTTTCACCAGCCTAATGCTGGACCATTTGTCCTGGAGATGACAGCCATCATCTGATGTAATACAAATGGGGATGCATAACCATTGGCTTAAAAAGTGAAGGTCTTTCTTACTGGCCTTCCAGTTGGCAAAGGAAGTAGGCAGTACAGCCAGATGGTTGTACATGTATCTGCCATCACTGGTATTTACTGCAAACTGTGGCCTCTTTTAAGTGGCCCATTGTGGTGTATGTAAGGTGTGGCCTGGGACCATCCAGTACTTTTTCTTTCTACTGTTAGCACTGTTATAGCAGTTTTCTTGCTTCTATTAAGTTGGAGATCTGATATTCCTAAAATGCACTTTGATTGGCCTTTTGGAGCAAGGAATGCACCTATTTTGTCCCTATTTGTAAGTAGGAACAATCTCTGAATAACCTGACTTCCTATGAGCCCACTTCACTAACACTTCCTTGTTAGAGGATGTTGGGGAAATAATGTGCCTTGGCAAACTGATCATCAGAAGCATCGTATTTCTGCTCTGGCTCACATGAGACATCTGCATGTCTCACCAGAGCATGCTGGTTTTGCACTTGCTCTCTCGTTTTTACCAAATCTTGCTTCCAGAGAGGTTTACCGTGTGTCATCCAGTCATCTGCTTGTCATTTTACCAGCCCACAGTGTGAGACCCTTAGATACCACCTAGGAGTCAGTGTAAATATTTCTGAAGCTGGTGGTTCCTCCAGCACCATAGCTGCAGCCACCAGATTGACAGACTGCTTGCTCCTCCCTTCCTGTGGTAGATCAGGAAGATTTTCCCAGCTCTTTCAAAGGTAGCTGCTTCCACTGCAGTTTTTCTTTCACATGTCTTGTTGACCCATCGGTGAGCCACACATTCAGCTGCTGGGTTAATTTTTCATATGGTGAAGCCTGCTGTGTCCAAGATGCTGTCAGATCCGGTGGTGAAGGCACACTGCATTAACCAGGCCAATTTGTACTGTTTTCTTTTGTAAGGCTCTTACTTTATTTGTGCTGGTGGATGTAAGCATAGAAGTGCACCATTTCAATTTCATAGTGCTAGTCCGTTACACCTTCCCAATTTACTGCCTGAAGTAATTTCATAGAACAACCACAGAATCAACTAGGTTGGAAAAGATTTTTTTAAGATCATCAAGTCCAACCATTATGTGACAGTACCCATTGTAAAATTGGGAGCCCTTCTGTCGGTAACGTTGGTCTCGTGGGTGATTCTTTATGTTTCAGCTAGGGCTGAATAAGCACTCCAAAGCTGGTGCAGTTTTGTGTTGATGGAGGCAGTCTCTGACACCAGAAGCCTCACAGAATGTGCCACCTGTCCCCTTGCTGCCAGAGCCTCCACAAAGCCATGTTCTCATCCAGTACTAGGGCTTCCAGCTTAAAAGGATTATTGGCTAATTTTTAGCCTAAACTGCTGCTCGGGGAGCTGCTTTCTTTGCTCATTCAAAGGCAGTACTTACATTTTCTTCTGGAAAGAACTGGTCTTTTTTGCTTTTCTTACTATATTACATAATCTTAATATCTGGGCCAAGTATAAATTCCCTTAGGAACCTGCAAAGACTAGTAATCTTCAGTGTTTCTGCTTTGCTTTGCGTTTCTGCCATATAAAGGTTTGTTTAACATACTTTTGCATCATTCTGCAAACTCTCTGCCAGATTTTCCTTCTGAATTTCACTTCTGTGGCAGCTCTATGAATTTCCTTGGGGTTAATTTCACAACCATGATTTTGCTTTGTCTCAGTAATGTTACTTAGTGCTTCTCTCACTTTCTGATTTAGTGGGACCCCCACACCACATCATCAGCATAACTGATACATTTACAGTCTGGGGAAATATTAAAATCTTCCAAACCCTAGTCTGCCAGCCCATGGCAAATGGTGGGGATGTGTGAATGCCTCTGGGAGTACTGTGAGGGTGTACTGCTGATCCTGGCGTAATTGTGCAGGTTGCTTCTGTGCTTAATTAGCAACTGGAATGACAAAGCCTTCACTGCATCCCATGCAGAATGCCACAGCTTCAGATAGAGCTTGCTGGAGGAGAGTGATAGCATGGGGGCACGGCAGCTCTTAGTGTGGGGCGTGTAGTGGTCATTAGCTAGCTGTCATTTTCTGGGAACTGTTAGGCATTTTCACTACGGCTGTTGAAGAGGGGGAATGGGCTCAGAATAAATCCTGCCTCTAATAGCTGTAATTTTCTGGGTGATCTCTATGTAGCCTCTGGGCAGCCTGTATTGTTTGGAAGTAACCTGTTTTGAGGGAGGCTCAAAAAGCAGGAAATGTAACCACTTTTGCCACAGTGGTAATATGAACCTTAAAAGAATGTTTGCCCCCTGTTACCAAAGTTTTGCCTGCCAACAAGTCATGCCCAGTAATTTATTCATGTACATTAGCTACCTGCACATTTGCTATAGAAAGTGCGTAGGAACCCAGTGGTTATAATAAAGATATTTAATAAGCAGGTTCTTGCCCCCTCCCCC
>JANRGW010011934.1:0-25605 GCA_024733675.1 Psilopsiagon aymara
GTGAATGCTCCATCGCTGGCGGTGTTCAAGGCCAGGTTGGACAGAGCCTTGGGTGGCATGGCTTAGTGTGAGGTGTCCCTGTCCATGGCAGGGGGGTTGGAAGATGATGTTAAGGTCCTTTCCAACCCTAACCATTCTATGATTCTATGATTTTCACCCTCTTGGAGGAGACAAAAAGCTTCCTTATATCGGTGCTTCTATACACAACAGCTGCAAATGAAGTTATCTCTCACTGCAAGCATTTCTGGAGCTAAGCCTGTTACCTCTACAGGCCTAGTTGATATTTAATATTTTCGTGGATTTTTTTTTATTTGTGGGTTTTTTTTGTTTTGATTTGATTTGATTTGTTTTGTTTTAATCTTTTAAATTCAGCTCTCCATTCTAAAGCTCAGATGTAGAGGCATGGAGTTTGGTGACTCCAAAGCCATAGGGAAAAACCGCGCATTGCACAGTAAAGTGAAGTTATTTGCAGACCCAAACCACTCAGGATGGATGGTCAGTAATTTGTCAGAACAAGACTGAGCATTTAAGTTCCTGAATTCGCTTTCACAGTGTTTGTCTGGGGATAAAACGTTCAGGCATAATGGCCACACAAGCCCCAACATTGTGATATATCCTGCACCTTCCATCCTCCAGTTTGCTGGGCCTTCTTGCAGATTCTGACATTGTCCAGCCATGGTGAAAAAGAATACAATAAATATAAGGTAGGATGACCTAATCTCCTAACTGCTGGCATATACAAGTGGCCAGGGCAATGAAAACCTGAAGACCTCTCTAATTATGTGATTTATTTCATATACTGCATGTGCACTGTGTGCTGAAGCAAAAACTTCAGGGCTTCTGAGACATTCGTCCATCATCCACCTGTTAATCCAAACAGGATTGTCAGGCTGTACCAACTGTACTTCCTTAGTCTCATATTGCTCAACTTGTGCTAGATTTAAGCAGTGACTCAAAATGTAGCCAATGACTTCTTAGATGCTGAAAATGCAAATGGAGAGAGGTCCAATGATCATGCAGCCGAGTGCTCTTATCTGGCTCTTCATAGGATGGCTCAACTTAGCAAAGCCTCAAAACAGAGAGGCACTTTGGGTGGGTAGAGCAAGGAAACGGCTCTGGGAGATGAAACACTAGTCACACCTACTCAGATACTGACTTGTCACAAGCCTTCATTGTCCAAATTAATCCAAAGCTTCCTGAACCTGATTTTACAGAGGCTCTGAATTCCCTGGTCTTGGAAAACCATGGACAGGAAAAAGACCACCCAATCATTTTCAGCTACCAATATTAGCTATCTTCTGAGAATTGGACTTCCTAACTGGTCAGACTGGAAAGCAGAATGGTTCCCAGCCTTCCAGTCATTGTCATAACAGCTTTCCCAAAACCACAGGCTTTTGTCACTGGGATTCCCAGTGGCTCCCTCTCCCAAGGGCAGGTAACCAGGCAGGTTTATACCGAAACTCTAGCTGCTTTGGCCATGAGTCCCTCAGAAATGACATCTTTTCCTGAATTGTTTTGGATGTCAGGAGTTTAACATCACACCTCCCTTTTCCACTATGGATTTCTGTGGTTGAGATGCATCATGAATTCCTGCCTTCTTTCTTCAACAGGAGTCTTCAAAATCTTTCTCATTTTTCCTCCATTTTTTTCCCCTTGAATGTGGATATGTTGTCTTTGAAGATACCCCCATATTTCATATTTATATACCATATAAAAGCAATTGTTTCCACAGCTGCCTTGTGCAAAATGAGAACCAAAATCAGAGAAGAGGAACCTGCACTACCCACAGCAGGAAATTTGTATTAAACAGATTTGCAGAGGCCAAAAAGCAGCTTGTAACAGCCCAGGTTGTATTTCCAGCTGATAAAAAAGAATATAAACCTGGGCAGGATGTGGTTTCTCTTTCCCTCCTCTCAGAAGATATAAACTTTACAAAACATAACCCAGAACTCTTACACAAAGGAAAACATTCAAAAGCTCTAAGAGATCTAAGGGAAACTCCAAGGAAACAAACAAAAAAAAAAATCCCTTTTTTCTTAATGATACATTTGATAAGCAAGTTGTGTGCAGCACTTATCATATCTGTCCCTGACTATATCTGACTCAGAGGGACTTAACTTTCTTGGAGGATTAAGATATTCCTGTACTCAGAAAAATGAAATAGGGAAGTCTGCTTCAGTGTTCATAACATTTTAGTAACGATTACAGGGAAATAACTCTGCAGATGATAAAATGCTCTTTGACTAGCATTACCTCAAATTTGTCATGGGAAAGAAGTGAATCAATATGAATCTTAATCTTGTTGATTACCTGTTAGCTTTACTTATTCAATTCAGAGCAGAGTTAAGCTTGTCATCTGTATACATTTAACATGCAGAATGAATTCAAACATGACCAAAAATCTAATGTTACCTAGATCAGAAAATGTTTTGTAATGGTGAATGATTTCACGTTTTACACCTACAAGCATAACTTCAAACCAGTAGAGCTAAACCATGTCTCATGATCAAAAGCCAACATCAAAACCAAGATTTTCAGCCTGGTTGGTGTTGCATCTGCTTGGAGAAGAACTTATTCTCTTCTTGATGTGATTTCAGAATGCTCTGGAAATAAATTATTATAAAATTAGGTACAAATTATTTCAGGTGTCTCATTCAACTTCAGAGTGCTAGTAAAAATGCAGCAGAGAGAATTACATGTTTACTAACTGTGCTTTCACATGACTAAGGTCCTTTCCAACCCTAACTATTCTATAGTTCTGTGTAGGAATAGCATGACTGACTATGATCAAGAAGATAAACAAAAGGTCAAAGTCTTCTATAACATTTCTATTACACTTAATGGTTCTAGGATCAGCCTCTTACAAAAAGGAAATTTCATTATTTTTAATGAAAAAAAATACCATATTTTTTTACCATATTTCTGGCATTTCTTTGCCCTAAAATATTATTTGCCTATTAAACTACTGGGTTAAATGAGGGGAAAGAAGAGGAAGACAGACACTGAAACAGGCAAAAGGAACATTTGAAATTTCCAGTTATTTTACATACTTGGAAAAGCATTTTTAAAGAATCATCCTCTGCCACAGCTCCACCTTGAATAAGTCCAGCTAGAAATTTTAGATAAATAAATTAACTTTATATTCTAGAAAAATCTGAGGTCAAGCTGGCATTTGTCATTTTTGCAGTATCCTGGCAACCCTAACCTTTACACATGAGTTCAAGGAGAAAAAAAAGAAAAGTCATCAAAATATCTAAAAAGAGGAAACTATTTTTCAATGCTCATCAAATTAATTATAATCTTAATAACACACACAGAAGAGGAAATCTGGGAACTGAAATTGCACTTAGACATTTCAAACTGATATATTTCAAGTTTCTCCTTCAGAGTCACTGAGATTGGGGAGCTCCATCCCCCCCCCCAAACTGAAGGTAGGAGTAATGCAGTTTGCTTTATTTGTGGGTTTGGGTTGATTTGAAAGAATGTATATAAATGCAATAATAGAGCAAAATAACTTGTCACAAATCAAATTGATTTTGGTCAATCCAGAAATACACTTCAATTTGTGCAGCTGCTAGGGCACAGAATACAACTCAACCAACCCTACTTTAAAAGGGCACAAATAGCAAATCTTCAACAAGCTGCTTCAATGTGAAGCAGATTGAGGATATAGAAACAAGCCGTTTTGCTTGGACAAGTTCAGATGCATTGAGGATCTGAAAACAGAGATCACCTTGCAGAGTCTGTCTGAAAACAGAGATCACCTTGCAGGGTCTACACAGGAGACCCTGTCTGAACCCAATAAAAAATGCAATCACCAAAGAAATAAAACCTGAAACAACATTTAAAAGTTCAGATTTACAAAAGAGGGCTAATTAGATCACTATATTTCCCAACCACCAGGGGAACATATGATTTGCAGATTCACATGAGGCAATCCATGCATCATTGTTAGCTGATCAGGTTAGAAAAGGACCTTCCCTCAAGCCTGCAGCCCCTCCAAAAGTAACATAGCTGAGACTGTCATTTTTTTCCCATAAAGACTAATCCCATTTTTATTCCCAGCCCGTGGCTGCAGACTCCGCTTACAGCACAAATCAATCTGAGACACATGCATCCAAGGAGATGCTGGAGGTGTTAAGCCATGTGCTGGGAACGTAGGATGGGATGGAGCTGGTGGCATAAACTGCATGTGGAACTTCCCAAGCTCCCTACAGCATCCCACAGGAGCATCATCCCAATCTGACGGAAGAGCACTCTCATCCGGCCACTGGTGGGGGTGGGGGAAGAGAAAAGATGCTGTTAGAGCAGCAGAAATAATTACAGATGAGCCTTGCCATATATCAAAGATCTGACGGCACACTCAGTCCATGCTCCCAGTGTCAGCCTCTTGGGAGTATGGGCAAGTATGGAGGGAAAAGCTATGGCTCTTGGACAGTGCTGTCTGGCCAGGAAGGTGGAGGAAGGTATCTGATCAAAGATCCTTCGTCTTAGTTCTGTTAAGATTTAGTTAAGCTACATTTACTGTGTCATTATATTCAGGTCCATATATAAAATTCCATTTAATGCATACGATGTTAAAGCAAGCTTTATAAAGGTTAACAGCATCTCTGATATTTTATCTGCACTAGAAACTACTATACACATAGCAACTTTGGTTTGCATTGTGCCTCAAGCAGTATTTTCTTCTGAGAGAGAAAAAATTAACCAAAAAGCAATTTAAATTGTAGGGAATGGAGAGAGTTATTTTAACCCACCACAAAGTCAGCCTTCAACCAGCAAAAGAGGAAGAGCTCAAACAGAAAGATGTTAACCTTTACCATGACTGACTGCAGTGTTTCAGCCTACATGTAAAAGAAGAAAAGTCTGAATCTCTGTTTCCCAGATGCATGCCTAGCATGTCCCTAAATGACATATTCAGCATGCATTTTTTTAACTGTCCCTTTTTTTTGTTCTTCCCCAGTTTTAAATAGAAACATCTCAAAGCATCTGCTTTCCTAAATATCTTCTCAACAGAGAGGCAAAAAAGCACAGACTTGCTGCAGAAAGCACTAGTCTTGAATTAAAAGCATTGGACATCTTGCAGGAGTCCCGCAGACAGGAGGATGGATTTCTGTATGGAGAAAGATGTGAAGTTCAAGCCCTGGGGCAAAACAAACATTTTTGTTCCAGTGAGCTAAGTTTAGTTATTACAGGCTGCCTTAAGTTGTAAGGGAAGTGAAGCTCTGCAACCACAGTTTTCAGAGAGTCTCTGTGCAAAGAACTCAAAGCAGCTCTTGGGCAAGCAGAAGTGGCTGCAGTGCTCAATACACACTAAAAAATACTGAAATGTGTAGAAGAAATGCCCTGTTAGTAAACACATTGGGTGGGATTCAGCTCACCTAACTTTCTCAGTGCAAAAGTTAAACAATTGGTCATCCAGCCTCCATCTATGGCCACTAGATAAGAGATGGATGTGTTCAGGGGATGAGTCATCCCACTCAGAGACAGATGTTCGAGATGTGTGGTATAAGCCATGTTTAGACAAGACTTTCTTTCAGATGGCTAAATTTAGAATAAATTAATTCTATCCAACCATTATCTCACCCCAAACCTGTGAAATCTTGCCCTTCTTACTGCAGGAGATTTGCTTGTGTTCAGATGTTAGCATTTCATCATCACTGAATGACCTGTTCAAAATCCACTCTTAATTCTACTCAGCCACATGCCATTTACCACTGATGATTTATTCATCCTGAAGATTTCTGAGGCAAATACCAAATTCCCCTTTTCTACACCAGCATGCACCAAACTGAATTTGGTTTTGAGGAACACCAACAATCCTAACGACTCTAGATTAAGATCTTCAGGAAGCTTATAATTTATTCAATTCTGCAGTAATCGCATATGCTAAAAACAATAATAACCACCAGCTGGGTCACCCAGGACCCACCATCACTTTCCTCTGATAAAAAAATTGCTGTAGGAGCAGGCCATTTTTGAGACTGAGGCTGGGTGACTATTTCCATCTAGATTCCTGGCCCAGTCAACAGTGATGAATTCAGCTCCTCCCTATCTCAGTAAACAAAACATACTTTTAGTGAGCTCAGCTGTTCATGAAAATGGTTCATTTCAGTGAACTGCCCTCAAAGCAAACCCAGCACAGGGAGCCTTGCAAATTTGAAGCTCCACGACTGAGCATGCACCTCACCCTCTTCAAAATGAAAGGGAAAAGGAACTACTTCTAGGGGAGAAAGAATTTTTATTGTTTTCTGGTCTGTATTTGATTAATAATAACGTCTTTTTCAAAGAGCTCGAGGTTTCCATAAAAGAGAGTGCCTGAGTTGTAACCTAATATCACAAACACTTTGACGTGTGAGTGGATGGCATGCTCTAGCCTAGCCAGGTACTCCTCCTGCAGCAAGTTGCTTGAGGGGACTTAAGGTTTCACCTTTACTTCATTATAAAATTGAGTTTCTTTAGTACAATTTTTTTTAATACTGCTATGAGAAGACATCAGAGCTTATTATTTATTTAAACCACTGACTACTTTATAGGAGGCCTCCCAGAAGATGAAAGCAAGTCTTCAGTAAGAAGCAGCAACAGAGTTCTTTCCTTATATTCCTTTGTGAGCCTCTGCCAAGTTGCATGATTACATCAAGAAATGCCACTGAGAAGAGTGGGGGCTGTTGAAGAGGGGCTTCCTGCACAGTGACACAAATGGAAGTTTTTTCTCATTGAAAGCTGGTTCTTAACAGTGGGGGTAGTATTGCTGAGCCACATGCCGAAAACCAGACTTAAAACTCTTCCCTACATGGCTCACACCTATCCCTTCCCTCCCAAGTTATCCAGCAGTATCTTTTGATTTGTCAACACCTGCGCCACTAGAAAGCTGCTTCCCTTCACACAGTTAGAAGTCCAGAAATCTAGTCCAGGTCATGACACAAAGTACGCTGAGAACCAGAGCTGCCTATCAAATCCATGATGGATCACACTGAGCACTGAAGAGCAAGAGCACAGCTGCTTCCATCCATCCCCAGGGTGCAGTCAGGGCAAATGCACAATACCACACAAAGATCAAACCCATTTGGGTAATTTATTGTCTCTAGTTATCATATCAGCCTTTGAAAGGACTTCTGACTCAGGCATTCAGTATGTGAAAGCCAAAATCTGGCAGGTGGTGATGACTATGATTTCTTATCTGAGCATGTGGAAGAATCTGGCTGGCAACCAGGAAATTATTTCCGTGAACAGACAGCAAAAACTGACTCTAATTTTGCTCAGAGCAATTAAGGAAATGGGTTAATTGTGTAAAATTAATTGTTAGTGCTTGAATCATTAAAATCTATGTTGGGAACCTCAGTACAGCTAAGATACACATTGTATTTCACAACTTTTCATTGTTTTCCTCTCTGGTTGAAATAAAAGAAAATTAAGTATGATACAAATGGCCAAAAAAAGAAACCATCTATTGCCAAAAAACCTCAGTTCTGGAACTGTTTTGAAGGAAGTAATCTGAGGAAAACTTCTCTTGGGTGAGCTTTGACAAAAAGAATAAGTAGTAACAGGAGGGTGCTGCGCTATTGACCTTCTCTGTTACTCCAACTTTCCCAGCTCTTTTGCTTGCTCACATTACAACCCTGTCAAAACCAAAGCAGATTCATGTCAACACATCCTTCTGTACTTCTTCAAAGTATTTTTTTTTCCTTTTCCCTTTTCCTCCATCTTTCCACAGTCTTGAGCCCTGAGCAACATGCTGCTTATTCTGGCCTTCCGCCATCCCCTTTCCTTTTTAATTTTTTTCCCCTTAAAAGAATGTGTGCAGGTTGAGAAACAGATTTTCTCAGAAAAGTTTTACAGAGTTCAGTCTCTCTGCCAAGGGCTGGATGCTGCCAGTTTAAAAGGTATTTTCTCCCGCTCATTTAGCTATCAGCTGATCCATGAGTAACTCAATGACCAAAGCACCCCCTGCCAGAGGAATCAAGGGGACAATCCCTCTTTTATCATCTCCCTCATTAAAACAAACAAACAAACAAACACATATGCGTCAGTGAGCTGTAGGTTAAAACTTGCCAGACCCAGTTTGCTTCCCCTATGAGAGCAATGCTGTTGCAGTCATAGGGTTTCTGCACAGACAGCAGCGCACGTATGATATGCCTGCCTGCTCTGCCTTCCCACAACCACATCATAACCCTTCCCTGCATGTGGAGGCTCTCACGCTGCCCATACAAGCAATAAAATAATGAAAACTCAGGTTTCCTCTGAAGCTCATGTTGCTGTGCATGAAGGAGTGGGTATCCCATAACACCCTCCCTATCATTCAGATAGATGCACCCTAAATTCAAATTTCATGCTGGAGTTTCCTGGTGATCTCTGGGCATCTTGCAGTGTGACAAAAATTTACAGTCAGGTGATCACAGCAAAAAAAGATGGGGGGGAAAATGGATGATAACTTTCTCTTGATAAATGTTCCTTTAAGGAAGCACTTCTCTGCTAAGTTAAGGGTGCTCAGGTCTATAAAGCTCACATGAGCATCCAAATATTTGCTTTATTCCCCCAACACTGATTCTGATCCCAGGCTACTGGCTCTGAAGTTCACTGCCTCCTCTGCTCTCACAAAGACTCCTTACAGCAGACCTAAGGGGCAAGGAAGGAAGGTTTTTCTTCACTTCAAAACACAACTGTTCATTTGTTTGTTTGTTGGGGATGGTGGTGGTATTTGGTTTCGGTTTTAATTATTTATTACCTTAACATGAATTTATTTTTCGTACATATTTTGTGGCAAGGAGAAAAATCTTGAAAAGGTGATGAACTGAGCAGGTTCCCATACTCGTGTGTGACTGCCACACGCAGTAAGAGCACTCATCCTGTTCTCTTGCAGTGAATGCAAAAGCAAGCACCCATTTTTCAGCAGTTAACCTAGAAATGCGTCCAACAGACGAAGCAGTTCATTCTACTGCAAACAAAAAAAAAAAAAAAAAAAAAAAAAACCACACTATGCACCAACATGCTTAGTTTGAGACCCCAAATGAGCAGGCACAGGAGAACTTTCCTGCTAAGCCAAGGTGGAAAACCACCTCTTTGACAGATGAGAGAACTGGTGGATCTCACCTCCTGTGAGAGTTTTAGGAAGAACTGGGGAATGCTAAGCTCTTCCCTATTCCCTATTTCTAGATGTAACCCCCAAGCTACCAAAATTTTTTCAACCTTAACTATTCTATTCTATGAAAATTAACAGCATCATTAGTCCTGAGTATACAGACCACTTGACTGCTGCAATAGTATTAATGCCTGCAGTTGGTTATGGTCCACCAACTGGCAATAACTTCACACTACAGCCTCCTACAGGCTTCAAACATTCTGACTATGAATACTCCTGGCAAAGAAACATAGCCCCTTCTGGACACAACCACAGACATGAGGAATTCTCATGATTTGGCTGAAGTGTTTAAAAAAGTCATTGTATACTTTGAACTAAAAAAATGGAAAAGCATTTAGAAGCCAGGGGTTTTATTCTGTTACAAACATAATCATAGGGAAATTTCCTATCATAGGCCCCAGGGTTGGTAATAAAACAGTTTCTCAGGAAAGGTGAGCACAGATGAAATACATATACCAGCATGGAACCCAAAAATTTAATGCATGGAGGAGAGCAAGGAGCCGGCAAGACCTACTGTTGTTGGAAGTGAGGAACCAGGTGCATAAGGAAAGGGAATGGTGCTTATTTCCTAAGTGACGCTCAGCTCCAAGAAGGCTCGACATGGTCCCTCCCACTGCCCCAAGCCATGATCAATTTGACCCAAATAATTTGACAGATGCTGTTCCAACCTATTCTTAAAAATCTCAGCAGTGGAGACACCACACCCTTAAACCCATGCTTTGCTTTCATCCGAGAGGCGCAGTGAAGTTTCCTATTGGAAATTAAACCAACAGCTTCTTGCTCTATTACCTGCGGCCAGGAAAGAATCCTTAGCTTGTTCCCTTAATCCCTGCAAAAGGCTTTTTCAGACTAGAGGATGTCCTTTTTTCTTACACACTCCAGAAGCCTGTCCTCCAAAAAACACAATTTAAAACTTAATCTAAAGAACGAAGTCCATAAAATACAGCTTAGAAAAGCAGGATTACAGTTACAGGACTCAGGATCCTCCATTTCCATTGAAAAAATTCTTCATCTCCAGACATTGCTCATTCTTGCCAATGTCCTCTCCACTTAACAGAGCCAAATGTTCTTAGAATCACTCAGCCAAAACATCCTGAGCACCCCAAACAGAAAAGGCCCTGTCCAACTAACACAGCACCAGGAGTCAGCCAAGAAGCCACTTTGAAAGACAACTCAGGAAATCAGCCATCAGTGCAAGGAAATGAGTCTGACAGTGCCACCAGAGCAGATGACCTACCCCTCCACAAAAGGGCTTTATAATCCTCCTCCAATCTTTACCACAGAAGCACATGAATTTTCAGATCTCAGCTAATTGGCACAACTAGGAGCAAATACAAACCAGGACGGAAGCTGCAGGGCTGAGCTTAAGTGGAGCCCTAGGGCCATGGGCAGGGTGCAGGAGGCTCCTGCTGAGGTGACCCAGTGCTCTGCCACACACCACCAGTGAGCTTATTTATTATCTGTTAAATTCATCTTTTACAGTTATTTCCATCCTTCTCAGCATCTGGGGTTTATTAACTTAAATATGCCATCTGTGTTACTTATTGTAGCACTCTATAAAATCTTTCTTTTCCTGAAAGCACTTGCTGCACCCGCAAACATACTTTTAATTTTGTTTGGCCTGTCTATTAATCTTAACATCAATGTTCATGCTTAAATCATAAAAAAAAAAAAAAAAAAAAAAAAAGGAAACAGTCACGGGTGAAGAGCTGCACTTAAGTTGAAACAAAGTTTTAAGGAAACAAAGTGTTTCCATTAAAGAAATTCTTAAAAAAAAGAACACAGGAAAGAGCAAACTTAATGACGTATTTTGCTGTGTTATTATTTACTGTACTTTGGTCTCACAGGCAGTTTTACTGGTTGACTTGTCTTCAAAATCTGAGCTAGTCGGAACACTCCCTGTGCTTCTAACGGGCTCATAAAATTTCAAGCCAGCAGGTTCATATTCCTTAAAAATCAAACTGCCTTTGAAGCACTGTAGGAGCATGTCTTCTCTTTAGCCTCCACCTGCCTGTGTCCCAGGCTGGCAGCATCCATCCTGATCATCCTGTTTAAGAAGGTACTTAAAAAAACCCTTTAAATAAATGGAGGTCTGAATTTCAGGTGAGAACCACAACAGGTTATGTGCATGCAGTGGCTTTCCTCAGAGGAAATGCTCCAAAGTGATGATCAACCATATCCTGGGCTGCATCAAAAGGAGCATGACCAGCAGGTCGAGCGAGGTGATCCTGCCCCTCTACTCTGCTCTTGTGGGTCCTCACTTGCAGCATTGTGTGCAGTTCTGGTGTCCTCAATATAAAAAGGACATGAAACTGTTGGAACAAGTCCAAAGGAGGGCCACGAGGATGATCAGGGACTGGAGCACCTCTCATATGAAGACTGGATGAGAAAGTTGGGGCTGTTCAGCCTGGAGAAGAGAAGGCTGTGAGGAGACCTCATAGCAGCCTTCCAGTGTCTGAAGGGGGCCTATAGGGATGCTGGGGAGGGACTCTTTATCAGGGACTGTGACGATAGGACAAAGGGTAATGGGTTCAAACTTAAACAGAAGAAGTTAAGGTTGGATATGAGGAAGAAATCCTTTACAGTTAGGGTGGTGAGGCACTGGAATGGATTGCCCGGGGAAGCTGTGAATGCTCCATCGCTGGAGGTGCTCAAGGCCAGGTTGGACAGTCTTGGGTGACATGGCTTAGTGTGAGGTGTCCCTGCCCATGGCAGGGGAGCTGGAACTAGATGATCTTAAGGTCCTTTCCAACCCTAACTATTCTATGATTCTATAAAGGCCATTCTCCACAAATTTAGGTGTGAAGTGACACACATGAAAATGTCATGGCTAGTGGTCTGTGGGACACCATAATGAGAAGGAGATGTTGGTGAGCCCCAGCAGGATATTTCCAAGCACAGCATCAAAGCCATGTCATCTTGCTGTGAGCCTTCCCAGTGAAGCTTTTGACATCTCCAAGGACGGGGATTGCATGGTCTCCAGGGCTGAATTGTTTTCTCTACAAAATTGCTATTTCTTCTGTTGCACTGTGCCTTTTGCCATCATGCTGTACAGCCCCAAGGGCAGGGAGGATTTTCTCCATATGCCCTTCTTGACAGAGTCCTCTGCACCCCCTACAAGTAGCTGGTACCCCTATCCGATATGCATTTTGCTTCCTGATGGATGAAGGCTCCAGCCATAGCAAAGATCGGGGAATGAAATGAATGAAACAAGATAATACTCTGAGCTGTGCTGGAAGAGACACTGCAGCTATTACTATGCCCAGACAAAGAAGGAATATTTTCCAATTATTTTTTCTGTGTGTCATCTTTTTCTCCCAGACAGCCAGTTGATCTCTCCAATCACACTCTGACATATGGCTTACTTTGGCCGTGTCCTCCTCTGCCCTTTACAAATTTTTTTTGCCTTTCCTGGTCTATCTCTGACCTTCACCCAGGAAATCTCTCTGAAGCATCAAGAGGCTTGCTAAAAATTGCTGGTCCATAGGTGTGGTATTGCTGTGAGACACAACCAAACAGGGAAGGCTCCAGACCTACTCAAGAGGTCTGTCACCCATCTGAATCCAGCTTTTGGCTTATACTGCTGACAACAATGTTTTAATGCATCTTAAGTGCCATGCGGAGTGAATGGATATGGGGAGACTGAATTTGAAGTAGAGTCCAGACCAGTTTCCTGCATCAAAGTGGATACCAGCAACAAGAACAGTATCAGTAGAGTCTAGATACAGTCTTAAAACCTCTATGCTTATTACAAATCACCTGGTGTTGTAAAGGCATATTTAAAGCCTGCTTTACAAGAAGTTTTACTGATATCAAATGAAATATCAAATATCAAATGAAATTGTCTTTAGCAGAAAAGGTGGCTGCATCCTGTACTTGGAAACATGCAGTGGATCATCTAATTCTTCCCTAGAGTATCGGAGCACCTCTGTACAGCTCAGTCCTCTTGCAACTATTTGTAACTCTTGATGTTGCCCATTCAGAGTGTGTTTTATTCAGAGCTGTGTATGTGGCTGAATATGTGCATCTGACTCTGAATTATTTAATTAATACTGTATTTGTTGAGCAGTCTTACAGAATTTAAACAGTGCCACAGGTGTGAGAGGAATTTTCTGGAAACTAATGATTCAGCTGGAGTTCATGTATACATATGGAAATGCAACTTGTGGCCAGGTTCTCAATTTCTACTAACAAAGCTCAGACAGTCACACAATAAAATGATGCTTCCAAAGACCATGCTAAAAAATATGTTGTCCACTGGCTGCGCACACTTTCCAACAGTATTTGTGCTTGAATCCATTCTACAGCTATCTTCGTCCTCCTTAAAGATCCATTTCAAGCAAAAAAAGAGACATCAGCAGGAAAATAAAATCCCTTCTGAGCACACAGAACAAAGATATAAGTCTTTTGCTCATTTTTTCAGTATTTCAGAATCTATTACTCCCTCTCATTTTTAAGTTCAAATGCAATAAATCCCTTGAAACTCAGGTTTGTTTAGCTTTCTGAAACAGCTAAGGAAATAAAACATCATTAAAGCTGCAAGTCAGGGCTGGGCAGAATACTCTAAATATTTAAAGATTTATTTAGATAAATACTTGAATTAATTAAAAATGGATTAAAATTAGCTTCACAATGAGAAACAGAGGGAGCAAGCTGGAGTATCAAATGATTCTTCAGCAATTTACTGAATGTTTTACTTTTCTTCACTTCACTATTAGATTCATTTAAATTCAAGATAAACATCATGATGACCCTGGAAATCAGTCAGGAAAATAAACAGGATGCTAGCAAAATATGGTAGCTAGCTGTGTATAGTGGGCCTGGGGGCCAAGACACTGGCCAAAAAAAAGTCTTGTGAAGACAGCATGATCCAACATTTGGACTATGTAGACATCACAAAGGAAAGGGAAAATATTACCTACAATTAAACCTACACCTAAATTAGTTGATGTCAGTCATAAGTCTAAACCAAAACTGTAGGCTGAAAGGCATGCAAAAGAGAGCAAGCTTAGAGGCCCAGACTCTGGATTGCCCCTAGTGAAATAGCTGCTAGATTAGAAGTAAAGCTGGCCCCCCAGACAGGGATTTTGTCTCATGAAAATAATATGAGGTTTTGACATTCTTCATGACCATGCCTGTATGTGTACGTGTGCATGTTCAGCTCTGTTTGCATGTGTGCTGGGGCAGCTGCTCCCCAGAAAGACAATGCAACCACAGCTGTGGGCACCTCCCAGGTGAGATGCTCCACTGGGTTGCTGGAAGGTAACTCTTCCTTTTGATTTGGAGCAGGGTTATGAACCTCCCTCTCTCTTCCTTTATGTGACAAGGGAATCAAATGCACCTCCCGGTTGCTGGTAATTGCATGTTGTTGAAAAATAGTTTTCTGTTCTACTCAAACATGAACTTGCCACATCCTCGAGCCTGGAGGGTCATTCGGAAGCCACAATGGCTCCTCACTGCCCATGCACATTTTTCATCTCAGAGGAAGGCTTTTCCACCTCCCATTGGCTCCTTGTGGAAAAAGACAGTGCAAGTTCCCAAAAAACCCATCTGGCCCCTGTGCACAGCAAGGGAGCAGGGCTGGATCTCACTTGCCCCTCTGGAAGTGCACAGAGTCACAGCCTCTCCATGAGTGCAGGGTCCATTCCACTTTTTAAACACTTCCCGAGGAGGTTTCAAAAGATGTTTACGAGAACTGAACACCACTGAAAATAAATCCCCCATTTTTTTTTCTCCAGAAGTGAAGTTCTGCCTGCTTAACTGCACTCCACAAGCAGCTGCTCACCAACATGTGGACAAATACTCATGCAAATTAGGGAGAAAGAAGAACTTTTCCAGCTTGGACAAGTGGAGCACAGGGATTACTGTGAAAAAGATGAATTTCTTGAATAATGACAAAGCTTCTCAGGTCAACTTCTGAGAAGTGATTATGAAGAAAACCTTTCTCAGGAAGATTTCCATAGCAGTACTGCATTTTTGAGAATCTAGGTTAGAGGTCAGCAGCACACGAAGATTTTGTGCTACAAAAGCTCCCTAGGACCTTGAAAGCCAGGACTGCTTTCCTGGCCTTAGCAAAGGTTTGTGATGTAAGCCCACAAAAGTCACTTCTTCATTCTTTGACTTCCAAATTTTAACATGGAGCCATACCAGATACTTCCTTGTGACCCCATAGGGACCTGCACACCAGTGGCTCCACAGCCCCATATGGATGGATGGATGGACGGATGGATGGATGGATGGATGGATGGATGGATGGATGGAAATAGCTTTTGTTGTTTCTGTAGGCCAGGATGACATTACACCATTCAGGAGATTTAACTCAGGAAAAAAAAATTAACAAAAATAGTTTTCCCCACAAAATTCCTTTGGAGTCATTTGCTCAGAAGAGCAGTGGACTATTCTAGTTGCCAGATGTGGATGGGTTAAATGAAGGGAAACCCAACACATGCTTCCCATCCAGAGCTTTTTTGGACAAACTTAATTCATTTTTACTTTTTTTCCCTCAAAATCCTCCATCTGAATTGCACCTTATCTGCAACAGCTGTATTCTGCTTTGTCAGACCCTTCTAGAGGAACAGAGCAGGATATTGCTCTGATTAATTCCATTCCACTTGGTACTAGATTCTGGAGGTTATAACTGAAACTTCTGTCTTATTTAACATACTTAGTTAACTTGCATTTGTTTTAAACCATAGTTCCATCTGACCTTGCTGGTGATGTTACCAAGTCATCATGAAGACAGGGGTTTGCACTTGGTGTGAGAAATGTAAAAACAATGGTCTGGAGGCCAAAGGCTGGTGCTTAATTTCTTTAGTACAAGGAATGCAAGTGCTGCAAATCCCTCATCCTTAGCAGCGCTACAGAGCACCACTGAGATGAGGTGAATATTTTGTGTTCCCAGACATCGTCTCCAAGTTACACCTCCCAAAGCCTTCATCACTCTGAAGCACTACAACTTGGCACCATTTGTGTGGCCCAGAGAAACGCACCTTATATAAAGGGATTTTTAATCATCCTAATTAAAATTCTGAAAGACAAACTGCAGAGTTACTGTTCAACCTGCACAATGATGCTAACCCTTATGGCAAATCCTGTCCTATGCTGAATTTCTTCTGCTGGGGTCACCAGATAACTGAATAACCCCTACCTGTCAGCTAAAAAATACGGCCAACTGACACCACACTGTGTTGCAAAAACTGAGCAAAAACTACAACAAAGCAAATAGCAGCCATGTGGTCTGTAGAAAAATGCTTTTGTAAGAGGATGACCTGAAAGCAAGCTCCAAGCAGGCCATGGTGGACCTAGATGAGGCTGAGAGTTTGGTCAGTGCGTAGCACAAACCTTGTTTACAAGCAGAGGCAACTGCACCTTTAACTGGTCTACAAGCACTCATAGGAGCAGAAAGGCCCTTGAAGGAAACTCCCAATTAAAAATTCTCTCACCAACTCATTACCCAATGGTGTATTTAAAAGCCAAAGGGGAAAGGGACTGGGGCTGCTCCCATCAGGCTTCATCTGCCATCAGCAGATCTCCTAAGAATTTCAGTTTCAGAGAAAACACGTTGTTTTGCTCTTTCTAATTCGGAACAATAAGATGCATTAAATACAGGAATTATGTGTTTTGCTCTTGTTTGTGTTTTGCTATTTTATTATTTTTACCTTAATGATGCTTATTGAACAGTGTGTGGCATACCAGACCAGACAAAGACACATAGCAAAGATGCTCCAGTCTGTACTATTGGCCTTTTGGCTGCCTTCCTTAGTAAAATCTAAGTAGATTAAAAACAAGAGCA
Organism: Psilopsiagon aymara; assembly: GCA_024733675.1. Taxonomy (NCBI): domain Eukaryota; kingdom Metazoa; phylum Chordata; class Aves; order Psittaciformes; family Psittacidae; genus Psilopsiagon; species Psilopsiagon aymara. Next base: position 16,932 of record JANRGW010011934.1, read on the forward strand.
TTAAAACACATAATCAAAATAATGAGAAAAATAAAATTTAGTTGTTGCCACCAGCACATCATATATAAGAAAAAAAAAAAGAATGTGAAGAATGAAGAAATTGAACCTCTTCAGTCTTACATGAGAGCTATCTAAAATTACTTTTTTTCTCCTTTACAAATTTTTTCCCGAGAGGAAAAATGTAAAAAATACGCAATTTTCCAGAAAGAAGAAAAAAAAAAAAAAAAAAAAGAAAGACTGAAAAAATAATCAAGGCAGTTTCTAACAAACCAATATTTCAGTAATAACTTAGCTGAGTTTTGGGGTGGGATTGTTAGCAGCCTTAGTATGGCCCTGCTGCCAGGTGCACCCTGACAGTTTGCTATGGCTGCTCCATTCCCTTCCCTGTAACGCTCTGTGCCAAGGGTGACATATGCCAGCCCTGCCTCCTTAGCCTCAGCAGCAGCAAGCACAATCAGAGGGACAGGACTGGTGGGGCACAGGGAAGAGCCAAGCTCCAGGAAGACATCCTGAGCCCAGGAGTCTTCCTTCCCTCATATCCGCCTCCTTCAGTGTCCTCTCTCCCTCTGCTGACCATGTCCCTGCCAGGGATGCAAGCCCTGCCAGAAAGCTGTGGGAAGGCAGGGTTAACATCAGAGGTTATAATTAAACTTCAGAGCTCCATGACACCACTGTCCAAGCATGTCTGACAAGATCGTTGCTGTGGGTCCTCCAGTGCAGAGCAGCTGGAGACAGATACTTCTGATGATGCCTCAGAGAGGGACAAGATTGTGCAGCGGACATCCTGACTAAGATACGTGTCCCTTCAGCAACCCACTGTTGTTATGGGCTGCCAAGACTGTGAAGTCAGTACAATGCTAGGGAGGGGGAGGGGGATTTTATTTATCTATCTTGTTACTTGATTTTATGTTTTTTTTCCCAAAAACAGATAGTGTGAGTCTGTCAGGGAGCAAGAGGTATGGTTTACAAGCATTGAGCAAGGGAGGATGTGCAACACAGTTTAGCACAGGATACGCTTCAAAACAGTTTGCAGAGATGTGCAAGGCCACTCACACTTGCAGTTATGTTTCGTACACTGAAGTTTGGGTTCCCTGTGGCTCTCTGTTTTTTTTAGGCCTCTTGGAGCAGATGGTCAGGTAGATGCAGCTCTTTGTATGTACAGCACAAGGAAAATGTCAGACTTCAGGGGATATAAATAGATGTCATAGGTAGGTTTTTGTGCTTCTGGCACTTGCCTGAAATATTAGTAAGGGAAAAAAGGCATCTGACATCACATTTTGTTCATAATGGCTTTTTTCTGGAGAGGAATGGCAGAAATATGAAACAGGCTTGTGGAAACCAGCACATGTATTAGTTTCTTCACTTTCTTCCACATATCAAGGAAATATTATGCATTGCCCTATTTTGACCCATTTCTATGGCTTCTCCAATTCTACACAGTTCTTCCTGGTCAACCTGAAACAACCAGGAAATCTTATTGAAAAATACCCATCCGCAGAAAGGTTTTAGCGTTTCCCATGTTATGCTGATCAAACATCATCTCAGTCAGGTGTTTCTTGGGCCATCCCCCTTCAGAGCCCCAGTAAAAAGGAGAAGCCTGTGAAAATGCAAATAAAGCCATCAGGAAGACTGTTTTCATATCATGTTTTGTGTGAAGTTTGCAGTTTAAATCCATCCAATTTCTTCGTCTTTTGCCTGCTACCCTGCTGAAATTTGGAAATGGTAACATGCAATTATTTCTTAGGGAGATACAAATCACATGCAAAGGATGTACTTTTTGGGAACATGAGTGAAACAGAGTCAGGAAAGTGAGAGAAGGTATCCACGAAAAAAAGAAAATCCTTCTCAGTAGTTATTTTCTAGATTGAGATGGTCTAAATACCAGCCTAAGTACCTCGTGGCCTCTGGGGGTAGATGAAACTGGAAATTCAACACAAGAATTAAAAACTCCACTACAAGTGCTGTGCCTTTCCACACCATGCAGTCTGCAACCACTTGTACACACACGATGTAGTCAGCACATCATCATCTCACTATGAAGGTACTTTTCCCTGTATCCCTGTGGCCACACCATGCTATTTGGAAAGGCGGGTATCAGCATGACAGCCACACGCACCATGGTGTCTCTGGGCTGGGTGCACATGGGTTTCTCTGCATGGGGCAATGGCATTTCCCTCAAACCACAGGCTGGAGTCCGAGCAGATGATTGAGAAGATGTTTTGCCATCTCCAGCTCTGCCCCAGGATGGGAATAGCCCGCATTACAGAATTCAGAGCTGGTAATGAAAAAAATCATTAAAAGCATTGTACCATTCTTAGCAGGGAGATTGTCTATTCAAAACAGCCTACTGCCCCTAGCAGTTGAGGCTTAGACTGAATAACTCCCGTGGAGTTTATCTTATTCCATCCATCCTGTTTTTGCTGGTTAGATTGCCTGGAGGACACAGGCATCCTAGAGGACCACAGCAAGCACAGGAACTAGCAGCTGCCATGAGTTAACTGTTAACCTGAAAAGGCTGAAAACTAGATGAGAAGTTTTCGACTTTATTTTTTTTAACTTCTCTGGAGGACCATTCACGGTCTACCAAATAGAAGAAACTAATCAAAGAAGACAGAAACTTCAGGATGTTAAAAACACAGTTGTAGAGAAATGGTTAACAGACAAGGGTCATGTAGACATGATTCAGCTGGCCGAGCAGGAGTTGGGAAAGCACCAAGCTCAGCTCGGAAGAACCAAGTTCTTCCCGACGTTTTTCGTGACACCCAGTATCCTAGAAATTGCGTGAAAGTATACCTCCCTTTTTATATAGTGGCCACAGAAGATAAGTTGTCTGAACAACATTTTAGGAAAAGAAGTGCCTCCAACTGTACAAGCCTCACAAGGTTTTAGAGACCATGCTACAAAGGTAGCACCACACTTCTTGGGAAGGTGCATTTTTCCACAGACTCCATCAATTCTCGCTTCAATGTTCTACCTGCCTTCTCTTCTCCCTTCTCTTCCATACTTCAGCAACTATCATCTCCACCTCAAGTGTCTTTCTCTCACTTGGGTTACACCAGCCCTTGAACCGTCTCATCTCCTGATACCTTTCCCCAGTTTAGCCTGCATACTCATCTATTAAATCAAGAAAACTAGCCCTGGAACAGAATAGGAAATTTCAGAAATCTCTGTTTCTAGATGATTAGTCACGAATCTATAGCAAAAGAGTGAACTTGTTGCTATCATGACCTAATTATGCATTTGCTCCTCCTGTGTCTACGCAGCGTGGTAAAATGGATTTCAAGGACCAGCTCCAGATGCTGGAGGTTCAGCCAGGTGACAAACATGGATGAACAAAGACCCATGTGTCTCATAGGAATGCATAGGAGGTATATGCGTCTCAGACTCCAGTTCACTCCTGCCTACACCACTGTTCATGTTCCCAAATAAACAGGAAGGCATATATGAATGTTTTCTATTTGGTAACACAGTAAGTTAGTCGTTTCTCTGTTTTCCCTCCTTGCTCAAAAAAAGCTCTTGGCTTCTTGCCCACCTTTCTTCCCTATTTCTTTATACTTTATGTTGTTCTGTACATTGAAGGGGTGCAGAGTTCCTTGATTTCACTGCTCCTGAACAACTATGAATAGAGTATTTCTGTCCCCGATATAAGCAGGAACATGATAAATTACATATATCTGAGTATTACAGTTGAAGAATCTGGTATCCATTTCCTAGGACGGCAGGAAGCCTTTTTCTTAAAGCCTTCCCACATTTTGTTAAACGAGAACGTCACTCCTGAATCACACTGAAGTTGAGGCAAAATAAACAGTCGCTTACATAAAGTAAGAAAGTCCAGAGGGAAAGCTAGCGTGACTAGAAAGTAACTTCCTTGTTATGCAACTCATCTTGCCCAACTCTTTAAAGAAAACCTTAAGAACTGAAGCTAAAACAGCAGATGCAGGATGATCTTATTTCCTGTTGAACATGTATTCTCTCCAGCCGTACAAGTGCTGTGCAGCTGATCATCAATGCAAACCACTCCTGCTTGCAAAGCAGCTCGTGGCTGGCTCACATCAAGAATGGAGACACTTCAGGCATACACAGCACTTGATTGCATACAGCCATTTCAACACTGATTTAGTTGTATTGCTATTTTAATGCTTTTGTTCTCTCCTTGTGGAAAATTGAATAACCCCTTTTATTTCCTAGCTGGGGTGCATTGCTTGCACACATCTCAGCAAGTCTTTCAGGCAAATCCACTTACAAAGATAGCATTACTGCATCAAGTCTGAGAAGTGAAAGTCTGTTTTCAAAGCCATTCAGTCCATATCCAAGCACTAGGCTTCTCACAGGCATGCACATGCCTGCAGATACTGCTCATCAACCACCAGAGCAGAGCCAGCATCCCCAATACAGACTACCAAAAATAGACTGAAAGCACATTTTCAGTATCACATGACAGAGCTGGTTTGAAGTCAGGAGCAGTGTGGGGTTTATCTCGGTACAGGATCTGTAAGAAGTAGGGCTGGGGAGATATTGTCCTGCTGTGAAGCAAGGTGCTCCCCGTGAAGCATCTGGAAGCATCTTACCAGTTCAGGATGAAGCATCTCCCCATCTCTGAGGAGTTTCCAGCAGCATGCTTAGCCTCTAATTTGAGAAAGGAAAAATAAAGTCTGGCATGCCACCCCTGAAATACTGCCCACCCACCTATTATGCCAAAACTAGTGTTTATAGTTTCCCTCAAAAAAGGTCACTGAGTACTCTTCAGCACTACACAGCGTGGGACTGTGTATCCACATAAGATGTCAGAAAGCTCACTAAAATGGGAACTTAGTTCTATGCAGAAGAACCACGTTTCTGTAACTCACAAAAGCTTCCTTAAAGCTATGGATTTCCACCTCACATTAGCAGTCACTTCAATTGTGTGGGTGTCCTGTGGCATTCTGCTCAACCCAACTACCTTAGTGAAGCCTGCAACTCATAACAAAGACAAACGAAGTCTTTGTGATGTGATGACTTTAAAAAGATACACAAGAAGCAAATTTTCTAGCATAACTTGAAAAAGAAAACAGCTTTCCTTGGTATTTTAATACCTATACTTCCATAGCTAGTAACATCTGGATTGCAGGCTATGTGCATGGCCTCACAAGCTGACTGAAAAAATTTGATGTTTAACATTAAAAAATGTTAAACCTTGAATTTAAAAGGGTGAAAACAGCAATATTAAATTGTAAATTGCTAGAGAAAATTACAATTCAATTTGGTAAATGCAATTTGCTTTTCACTGTGACAAAAAAAAAAAAAAAAAAAAAAAAAAAAGATGTACTTTTCCAAAAGAATTTCATCACTGTGCAAAACATTCATTGTCATCATTATATTCACTTTTCTCCTGTAGCAAGTGAAGATGTGGAGTCCCCCCCCAGACTGCTAGTCCAGAAAGTAGTCCTATTAAAAGTTTTGATCCAAGCCATTAAAATGCATGAAAGTGAAGAACTACTTCAAACCATGTTTTGTTGTCTGTAGATCAAATTAAAATTGGTCTTGTACTAGACAATACAAATGGGGGTAAGGCCCCACCACACTTCCTACAACATCTGTCTTGTGTTGGGATCGTGATGGAGCTCAGCCTCATGTTGCCAAGCTTTTCTTGGGACAGAAATAGCACAGTCTGTATATGGTGAAGTTTCCTAAATATTCCTTAACTCCTGAAAGACCTTTTCCCACCTATGTCCCCAGCACTGGGCCTTGCAACCAGCCCCTAGAAAAAACAGTAATTTCCCATTTCATCATGCTTAGAGAGTCCCCTTTCAACTAAATGTCAAGGGTTTTTTTCAGCCCCTGCCATCAATCAGGCCCTTTTACTTTGAGGCCAGGAGAGGAGAAGGTCCCCCAGTCACAACTCACCATTTCTGACCATAGTTGACCACTTTGTGGGTTCTTTGGTTTCTCTGGCAGAAAATCACCGTAATTAAGCATCAGGAGTTTGATGAGGAAACCTTTCCTCATACTGGAAGCAGGAGTCTTCACTGGCCTCTTTCTCTCACTTTTTGACAATGCATCAAAGTTACAACATAAAAAGCCTTGGAATTTTCCAGCATTTCTGTTTCCTTTAAAGGCAAGAAAAGGGCTTTCTAGGGAAAAAAAAAAAAAAATAATAATAAAATTACTTTAGTCTCCAGACATTCAAAATGCAGCTGGAGGAATAATTTTTACCAGTTTCCTCCAGCAAGCAGCTGGTGTAAATGGTGGTTTTGGAGGAAGAAGGAGCACATATATTAAATAGGTACTAATTAAGATTAAATATGTATTAGCTCCTGTAGTATGGGAAACACAACCTTAACTTGCTGGCTGATTTAGCCAGCTTATTTAGGCAATTATGTCAGAAAAACTGGCTGAGGGAGGGGACTTGCTTTCTGCTTTCTGTGATGTTTTCTTGGTTTTTAGTTTTCACATGTTCTCATATTGGAGGCACCTCCAGAGCGTTTTTTCTTTTTTTGTTTTTAAGCAACTAGGAATGGGTCCCCAAGCCTGTGGAAAACAAAATGTGGATGAGGGCCTGCCTAATTCTGGGATGCTGAGAGTAACAGCTCTTCACACATGATGACTTTTGTAGGCAATTCTTCAGTTGAAGTAACCCATGACTTTGCACCTTAAATTGTCACAACCCCTTTTCATTTCACAGAACCCATGCTAGAGCTGCATGACAGCCCAGGCTGTCACCAGCTCCTCCAAAGCAATGAGAAGACTTTGTGTGAATTTTTTTTTAACAGCTCTTAGAAATACATCTCTACATTCTATGATTCTCTGGTTTTTCTTCTGCCTTTCCAAGTTCCTTTCCACAGTCTGAAAATTCAAGTTTATGTCAAGTTCACTTTTTATTTTGAAATATTCACGTCAAGCCAGGAAGCATGGCAGGAAGTATAGATGGTACTATAGTACCATGACACTGAAATTTTCCAGATTTGGTGCACAAGTGTAAAGAACAGAAGACTGCTTACAGTCTGATATGCTTACTATCATGCACAGCATAATCTTCATCTTTGTACATATTTGACAAGAGGTCCAACAAAAATTCATAAATGCCAATATATAAATACTGGAAAATGTTTAAATTTTCCCAGCAGTTCCAACAGAAAGGCAACTTATCAAGAGCAGTCTGTTCACCAATATATGTAAACATTGGAGGAAAAAAATCAGTTCTAAGTTAGTAGTTATGGTTATAATAGCTTCCTCACTGGGGTTATTGCTCCTTGCAGCAGCCATTTCTCAGGTATTCTGCACTCCATCCAAGATTTCTGTAAGAGCTGTTCCAAAATGTTTGAATAATTGAGCATTATGTGAAGCGAGAATTTATACCTTTTATACCATAAATTTATACTTTCCATATTCCATGTAACAAAAGGATCATGCACTAAGCTTTTCTTTAGCCGGCTAATTCACCACAGACAGAGCCACATTCGAAGTAGAAACTACCCAAAAGCTAGAGCACGTGTTACAGAGATTTGACATTCAAGTCCTATGTAATACAGGAAAACTCCAAAAATGTTTGTTGCATCCCTAGGTGGAGGATAAAATTTTTCAAATGCAAATATTTGCAAGATTTATTAATATGGATACCTCTCCTCTGAATCTTTATGATCAAACACAGACAACTAAAAAGATTGTCATATCCTCCATCTGAAATAGAACACACACAAAAGACAAGCCTAAGAGAATAAGAACTTAGTGTTTCCACTATCAGATCATAGCTCAATTTTCTAATTAACACAATGTTTGCACTCAGAGACTCTCTCCCACACTTCACCTTTTCCTGTGTGATTCATTATCCCATATGAGTGACTGTTTTTTGTGGTCCTTATTTTACCATGAAATATCTTTTACCTTTAATCATTCATTGGCACAGAGCATATGCTACTGATTATGAAGTCGGCTGTATTTAATAGGCTTGCAAATATTTGGTTTTGGTGAAATGCAATGAGCTTCCAGCTCCATCTATTGGTGTAAGAGATGGTATTTAGATGAAATTTAAGAGCTGTCATAAACACCAGGAATGGAAAAAACTCATAGTGAAGGACTACATGATCTCCTCAGTGACTATCTCCATAATTCTTCAAAGACAAAACAAAAGAGTTAAGACAACCAGGTTGAAATTTTGAAAGTCCACTACCGCCACATAGATGGCATATTCAATGATCTGAGCACTTCAGTAGTCCATTCTTTCCAGTGACCAAAAGGTACTTGTATTAAGTGTAGGAAAATGTCTGCAAAATAAATATCTTTAACCCTAACATATTTTTCAAAGACATGAAGTGGTTCATTCAAGGATGGAGCAGTGGATGTGAACAAAACCAAGCTCCTCAGAAAACAAGCATGTCATTTCCTTGGACTTTTCTAGGAAAACAGGAGGATGGTTGCTCTCAGGAGAGCGACTGACATACAGACTGACATAGAATCATAGAATCATAGGATAGTTAGGGTTGGAAAGGATCTTAAGATCATCTAGTTCCAACCCCCCTGTCATGGGCAGGGACATCTCACACTAAACCATATCACCCAAGGCTATGTCCAACTCAGCCTTGAACACCACCAGGGATGGAGCATTCACAACTACCCTGGGAAACCCATTCCAGTGCCTCACCACCCTTACAGTAAAGAATTTCTTCCTCATAACCAATCTAAACTTCCCCTGTTTAAG